>PVKA01022443.1:26160-37305 GCA_004027165.1 Ctenomys sociabilis | reverse complement strand
AAATACCGAAACAAGTCCAGAAATATACAGAGGAAATCCAACTTGGAAGAAACACAGCAGAAAAAGAATTAATAACTACCTCTAAAGAAGACATGGATAAAAAAATTGAGGAGATCAGAAATATGATGGATTCCTTGAATGAGCAATACAGAAAAGAAATAGAACACATGAAACACAGTCAAAGAGATATAGAAGAACTGAAAATATCAATCACTAGTCTACAAAACCATCTGAGTGAAAGCGAAGACAGAGTTTCAGAACTTGAAGATGCCGGAGCAGCTAGTGAAAAGGTGAGAAAGGATCTCTTAAAAACAACGAGAATGCAGGAAAAAATAATCCATCACCTGCAAGAAGATGCCAGGATGAACAATGTGAGAATAATTGGTATCAACGAGAATGAAGGAGTCAATACAAATGACATAAAAAGAATTTGGGGAGAAATAATTGCAGAAAACCTCCCAAATATGAGGAAACAATCCAACATTCAGTTCACCGAAGCATACAGAACACCAAATAACCTCAACCCAAGTAGAAACACACCGAGACATATAATAGTTAAGATCCCAGAAATCCAACACAAAAATAACATACTGAAAGCTGCGAGAAAGAAGAAGGACCTCACATTAAAAGGAAAACCCATCAGAATTACAGCCGACTTCTCTACACAAACAATGAAGGCAAGGAGAGCATGGAGCAGAGTTCTTCAAGTACTACACGAAAACAAATACCAGCCCAGAGAATTATACCCTGCAAAACTCTCTTTCAAGTTTGATGGAGAAGTGAAATACTTCCACGACAAAGAACAACTAAAGAATTTCATGATGACAAAGCCATCTCTTCACAGGCTGCTGAAAAATGTTCTAGAGAGAGACCAAAATGAACTCCATGAATGAGAATGGAAGGAACCCACTAAACAGGACAGTCAATTAAACACAGGTTACAAAGGAGTAATCAATACCAGGTAAATATCATGACAAACATAAGTCAGCACATTTCAATTATAACCATCAATGTAAACGGACTCAATTCTCCAATTAAGAGAAATAGACTGGCACAGTGGATTAGGAAACAAAATCCAACAATATGCTGTATACATAAACACACTTAACTCAAAAAGACATTCGTAGGCTCAAAGAAGTGGAACTCTGGACCCTGAATTTGCCTAAGCAGGTACTTAGTCCACTGAGTTACCTTGCTGGCCCTCATTTGCTTATTATTCTTCTCAAAGATAGCTCATCAACTTCTGAGCTCAAATAAACCTGTTACCCTTGCAGAGTTATTATGTTTTCTGAATATAATGTCATCTTTTTCCAATGACACTGGTTCACCCATTAAGACCTTTATTGTACCATCACATCTGGTATAATCCGTGATATAATTGAAAGATGTGACTGTAATAAAATATTTTGCCTTTCCTTTCTCCATTGTGCAAAACTACCACTCAATTTTTAAGTATGCATCTCTATAGATGCTATATACCTCTTTTCTACATGATATTATGTCCCATCCAGCAGGTCAGTCAATGTGGGTCACCTGGGAGAGGAGTGGGGAATGGAAGAGGGGACAAAAGACAGGAGATGTGAGAAATGGAGACAAGACAGGATTCTGATCAAGTCTCGTTTATTCAAGGAAGCGACACAGCTTTTATAGCAGGGGGAGAGGAAATCAGTCACTGATGGCGTGGGCGTACTAAGGCAATCTTACAGGCTAAAGGCACTCATGTTATCCACTGGAGGAGTATGTGGCTGGAAGTAATGACGTGGCAGCTTTTCAGGAAGAAACACCTATTTCCATAAAAAAATGGAGGGTCCGGGGCTATCGTGGCCCCCATAGGTCTCCCTTTACTTTTATGTATATAAAGTATGGCTTCTGTAGATGGCTGATTCCCTTGAGGGGACAGTGCCTGTCTTAGATTGAGGTGCCTTCTACATGGATCCAACTCAAACCTTACCCCTCATGGGAAGGCAGGGCAGCAAATGGCCCAGCTCCTGTCTTAGATGGCGGTTGGTGTCTCGTATGTGCCTTTCATTACCTGTCTCTGGCTAGCCTGTCCATCTCACCAAGGGCGGGAGGACTAGGAGGTTTCCAGACCCAGATCATCATAAGCTGAGTGGACTCCAATAGAGCACTCCCTGTCAGCCATCTCAAGCCTATGGTAATGGACCTGAATAGGTTTCACTAAAGCTGAGTCCAACTGCTGCTGAATGAAAGTCATTAATCTATTGAAAATACATGGACAATTGAAACCAAAAGTAGGAGAGTAATCAGGGGTCCCAAGATTGGAAGAATATATGGTAGGATCCCATTCCAAGCTCCCTAAAACAGACTATCGCTCAACTCCTGTTTTCTTCTAAGTAAATCCTCCTGCAGTTTCTTAATTCTGTCACAGATAATGCTGGACTTATTTGTACAAAAGCAACATTTTTCTTGAAGCGCGAGTCAGATTTCCCCTTTGTCGGCTGTAAGGAGATCGAGCCCTCGCCTATTTTGGAGGACCACCTTTGTCAATGAGTCAACTTGGTCTTGTAGGTCCTGGATGGAATGAGATAAAGACTGAACATCGTTAATCAGCTGATTGGATAGTTTGGTATAAGAGTGCACTGCTACCCCTAATCTAATCCCTCCCATACCTATAGCTCCAGTGATGCCCATGCCCACCAAAAGTGGGATTAATTGTACCACCCGCCTGAGCGGTCTAGCACATATTCAAAGCTGGGAATTGGCATTGGTTCATCCCCAGGAATGATATCAATATCCAGGAGCAAGGTATCCATAGCACAGAGACCAGTCCAATTTACAGGGAGGACGGTGTATGCTAAGTTACCTCCACATACAAATACCTGGCCAGAAGGGGAGCAAAGGAAGGAGGATATATTAAGAAGGTTATTACAAGTGCCAAAAGTGATGAAGCCAAGGTCAAGGGATTTGTTGTTCTTATGGCCCAGACCCTGGAGACATGTGAAATTAGCTAGTGTTGTAGGTTGGACTCTAAAAGGTTTGGCAAAAGAACAATTATCAAATGTTTCTAAGGAGGCATTTACCTGTACAGAAGGGATTTCCAAGGGCATAGCAGGGCCTAGTTTCAAGCATAGCCAACAGTTTTGGGCTAACTGGGGGTTGGAAACGTTAAGTGCTCGATGGGTAGCTGCGAGAATATCTAAAGTTTGAGTATCTATATCAGTTCCATGCAAGTTGTGGAGTGCTAAGGGATGATAATGGATTCTAGGGAACATTGGTTCCCAAATTTCCTGTAACATTTTTTCTACAGAGTGTTCCCTGAGAAAGTCTTGAGGCCCTCCCTCATTGGAAACATGAATGGGCGCACGTCGGCTCCCCCAGACTGGTTTTGATTGCCTAAAACCTCGGGAGAGTTAGACCAATCTCCAAAACTACCACTCTTAGATATCAGTGATATGGCTGTAAAATATGTCTTATTATTCATTCCCACACATTCCTGTGCAGAGTTGTAGCAAGAGGAGTGCATCTCTTGGTAATAAACATGACATTCCTCTGGGCATGTACTTAATCTGCCATCAATAGGAGGTGTGATTCTTGGTTTCCTTTGACATTTCCAACTTAACCTATGACCATCTGTGGCCATGTTACCTGTGGTGCTGAGTTGAGTGATCAAATACGCCATCTTATCTCCACAACCAATCTGCTGAGTAGCATGGCCATTTCTAGACCCATAGCCTCTTTTGCAGTCACAAGGATTACCATATGGTGAGAAGAGCAGCTCCTCTTTGGATATTGGAGCCTCAAAGTCACTCTCAATAGTCCAGGGTAAAGTTGTCAGGAATCCTATTATCAGTATCCAGTGCACGACCTGAAAACAAACACAGAAGGGTATTCTCATGGCAAGCTGACATCCCTGGAATCATTTATAGAATCATCATCTATTGTGGGGACCTGGTCAATTTGTTTAACTAGTCTTTCTGGCAGCCATCTGGCAGATCTCGTTTCCTTAGAATATATGCATACTAATCTATGACCCAAAATAAGGACTGGATCTGGGCCATGCCACGAATTCTTCAAAGGATCCCTCCATAAGACTGTGGCGAATTGTGTTTTGAGTCTTGGAGTGCCATAAACAGGTGGCTGCTGATTGTCCTTTGGTGTCCAGCATTAAGAAATTTAAAATGAATAAGGAATGTGCCAGGATATTTCTAGGCAATCCCTTTGTTTGGTACCAATCTCCTTTTATTTTTTCTTTTAAATTTTAATGTTTGGTTAGCTCTTTCCACAATACCTTAACCTTGGGGACTATAAGGGATACCGGTAATGTGAACAATATTGAGTTTCTTACAGAATTGTGAAAAGGTAGAGCTAGTATAGCCTGGGCCATCATCTGTTTTAATTTGTTGAGGATAGCCCAAAATAGTTAATGCTTGGAACGCATGGGCCATGACATGTATAGTGGCCTCTGTGGTTTGAAGGGAGGCATATATAAATCCACTAAAGGTATCTATGGTCACATGAATAAATTTAAGATTGCCAAAATCTGACAAATGAGTGACATCCATCTGCCAAAGGGTGTTTAGTATCAGTCCCCGTGGGTTCACTCCAAGATGAGGAACTGGAAGATGAACAGCATACAAAGAGCAATTCTTAACAATTTGCCTGGTCTGTTGTTTTGTGATCTTATGAATTAACCATAGGGAGTGAGCATTCAAGTGATGAAGTTGATGTGTTTGCATCGCCGAGGCAACAGCATCCTTACTATGTGTGAGGAGGGAGCAAAAAGAATAGAAGGCTTAGTAGTGGCATTGGCTAACCTATTTCCTAAAGAGAGAGGCCCTGGAAGGTCAGTGTGAGCCCGCAGGTGTCCTATATAAAATGGCTGAGTTCTTTTGTTAATCATTTGTTGTATTAGGGTAAACAGATATCCAGCCTTCGATGCCTGTTTTATTTGTCCTACAGTCTCAAGTAGGGGGATAGATTGGGCAATATATGCACTATCTGTGTAAATATTAAGGAAGCAATTTGGAAAAAATGAAAAGACAGCTCCAATGTCTATTAATTCAGTTATTTGAATCAATAATAATGATGGACTATCCATCTGAAATGTAATTGTCTGATCTTGAAAAACATAAGCAGCTATTCCTGATGAGGAGCCATCAGTAAAGACTGATAATGCATTTTGTAAAGGTTTATAGGATGTATTTTAGGGAAAGACAAAATCATGATGATTTGCAAAATCAATAAGTTTATCAGGGGGATAATGATTGTCAATGTTTCCCGCATAGGAGGCCAAGGCACCAGGCCAACATTGCGTTGTTTGTAACAGCCAATCAGTTTCCTCTCTAGAGAAAGGCTGGATGATAAAGTGAGGTTCCTTGCCAAAGTAACACCTTCCCTGCTTTCTACCTAAAATTATAAGATTGGAAACAACCTGATAATAAGGTTCAAGGACTCTTTTTGGTGTGGTCGATAAATGTATCCACATTAGGGGGGTAGTTTGCCAGAAAACAGCAGTAGGGGAAGACTTCGTTCTGAGAATCAGAAAACCCAAGGGCTTCTCATAATTTATAAAGGTGATTGTTTGTTCTCGGATGGTGTTTTTCCACCAGGCTTATAGCCTGTCTGCCCTCTGGGGAAAGTTTACAGGGGGATGTTGGGTCGGTATCACCTTGTAGGATTTCATATAAGGGTTTTATTTCTCCTTTGGGAAGTTTTAGGTAAGGCATGAGCCAGTTAATATCTCCTAAAAGTCTTTGGAAATCATTTAAACTAGTCAATTTATCCAACCTCAACTGTAGTCTTTGCGAGAAAACCTAGGACCCCTTCATCTGAAAGCCTAGATAAGTGTAGGGGTCTGCGAGCTGAACCTTGTCGGGGGCAATTTGTAACCCTCTATTGCTTAAAGTTTGTTGTAGCTCTTGATAACATCGTAGGGTAGCAGTTCGATCCTTTCCAGCTATCAATATGTCATCCATGTAATGGACGATATACATCTCTGGCCAATGATCTCTCAAGTTCTGTATGATCGAGGCCACAAAGGACTGGCACAGGTGGGACTATTTGCTGTTCCCTGAGGCAAAATGCGCCATTGAAATCTCTGTATGGGAGCCTTGAAATTGATGGTGGGTAAACTAAAGACAAAACGCTGCTGATCCTCTGGATGGAGAGGAATGTTGAAAAAGCAATCTTTTAGGTCAATAACCACTTTAAAGTAATTAAGAGATATGGCTACAGACGAAGGGAGGCCAGGTTGCAGGGCCCCCATCACTACCATAGTTTTGTTTACTGCCCTAAGGTCCTGCAAGAGTCGCCATCTGGCTGACCTTTTTCTAATCACAAAGATAGGTGTATTCCAAGAGGAATTACTGGAAGCAACATGACCAGTGTCGAGCTGTTCCTGCACCAGCTGATGAGCGGTCATCTGTTTTTCAGTTGTAAGGGGCCATTGATAGACCCACACAGGATCATCTGAAAGCCAGGTGATTTTATCTGCATGAGCCGCAGGAGAGTCAACAGCCCCTACTAAAAAGAACCCAGGCCCACCTTGTCATTTTTTGGAGTAACTTGTATTGGTACTGTGATTCCAGAGTTGGTCTTCCCCAAGCCTTGGCCTGGCAAATACCCCTTGTTCAGCATTTGTGCAGTGATAATAGAGTTAAGATTGCCTATAATCATTCCTACCTGAGAGAGGAGATCTCTGCCCCAAAGGTTAACTGGCAATCTAGCTATAATGTAAGGCTGTATGGTGCCCTAGTTGCTTTTTTGATCTTTCCATGTTAGGATTTTTGCAGTTCTTTTGGGATTTGCGCTCTGGCCTATCCCCTGGAGGTGAGTCAGCATGTCATGCAGAGGCCACGCCCTTGGCCAATCCTCTGCCCTGATGATAGTGACCTCAGCACCCATATCTATTAGGCCAGAGTATTGCTTGGCGCCCAGGTAGAAGGTCATTAGGGATTTTTGTGGTGAAATGGCCTGAACCCAAAAGACATATGGGGACCCAAAACCCTGACTTCCCTTGACTGAGCCATAACAGGGTTTAGATTAGTAGCTAGTGGCAGGAGAAGCAACTGAGCGAACCTTTGGCTGGCAGAGATGCTAGCGACACCTGACAAAGATGAAACCATGATCTTAATCTTACCCAAATAATCATTATCAATCACTCCCAGAATGACTTGAAGGTCCTGAAGTGCCACACTATCACGTCCAATCAAAAGGCCAAAGGTATTCTTAGGCAATGGGCCAAAAACACCCAAGGGAGGACCTGAATTCCATCCTTAGGGGTCAATACTGTTTGGGTGGTGACACTGAGGTCCAATCCTGCACTCCTGGGAGTGGCTCTGATGAGGTCTGAAGTGGATTGTTGGCAGGAACAAAGCTGATTGCCCCATGATTTTGTCTGGATGCAGGGGCCTGAGACTGGCCGCTCTTCCCATTTCCCTGGTTCAAGGGAAGAATATTGCCATCTTTATCCCTTTTTGACTTGCATTCACTTGTCCAATGGTTACCCCGCTTGCAATGTGGGCAAAGCCCTGGTGGCTTGGGTCCCTCTTGCTGCTGCTCCTTTCCCCTATGATCTTTAGCCATGTGCCCAATTTTTCCACAATTAATACACTTAACTTTGTTCTTCTCCCTCTGAGAAAGAAATTGCCTGACAGTATATCCCTGCTGAACCACAGCCATGGCAAGACCCTGTTGATAGGCTGGCCCTATTTCTGCACAAAGACGTATATAGCCTGAGAGATTGGACCCCTTTTATGTGGGCGTATTGCAGGCTGGCACGTTATACCCATGTTCTCAAAGGGCAGTTGTTTAATTAAATCAGAATTGGATTCCACATTACCAAACGATCTTTCAGCTGTCTGAAGCAGCCGATGTGTGAAATCCAAAAAGGGCTCCTCTGGACCTTGTTTAATATTGGTCAGTGAAGCAGTAGCTTCCCCATAGGAGGGTAATCTCTTCCATGCTCCAGCTGTGGCTCACTGAACCTGAGCAAACAGTCCTGCATCATATTGGGATTGGGCCTCAGTGGTAGAAAAATCCCCTGAGCAGGCCAGCATGTCATAAGTCCAGCTGTTTCCGGCCTCTGCATTTCTCTTTGCTATGGAATCACAATTCTCAAGGTATTCTGACTTGAGAGCAGATAATCTTGATGAGATAAAGTGGCCTTGGCTAACGTGTGCCAATCTTTAGGGGTGAGACATTCTTGGGTCAAGGAATCCAGCACAGTGAGTGCGTAAGAGGCCGTCATGCCATACTGTGTGACAGCAGCCTTTAACTCTTTTAGAAGTTTTATATCAAAAGGTGTGTGCATTCTGATAGTCTGAGGCTGTTCCCCTTCATTTCCCACCCTTTGTGTTTTGGTTACAGGAAACTCCTAGTCAGTGGCCATCTGGTTCTTAGGATTTGGCCGAGAAGAAGGGGGAAATAAAATGGTGGATGCCTCATGGTCAGCCCTCTTATTGCGAATTACTGCAAGCTCTTGGGCAAGGTCAAAATACTGTTTTGCTAATTGAATCTGTTTCCGGAGGTCTCTAACTTTATTTTCTAACCCCTTAATCACGTTAAAAGAAGCCCCCTTTTTCCTTTAAGTTCTGAGAGGGTGGAATATGTGGCGATAGTGGGCTGTATTTAGTGGCCTCATTGCCCAGGGTTTTCCAACCTATGGTTTCCTCCTCAGAGCCGCCATTATTAAATGTCAGATTCTGAAGGGCAGACAAATCAGGGTACATGCTGGGAACCTCAGTCACAGTCTCTTTGTCAGGAGGAGCAAGAATAGTCAACTCCTCCGGATTCTCCTCAGAGGAGGAGAGAGAGTCAGAATCCACCTGGGAGGAAACTGGCATGTTTTTTGTTGATAATTGGAGGACTTGTTCTCCCTCTGAAACAACCTGTTTAATCAGGGGATCCCAGTGCCTTTGCTGGAGAATCTCATTAATAAGATTCCAATAGGAAAAGGCAGTTACAGTAATGTTTTCCAGTCCAAAGACCCTATAGTAATCTTGCAGGGTGTCTCCCACCCACCGCCATCATTTAGAGTCGATCGTCCCCTCCAAGGGGAACCGAGGGCACACTTTATGTATAAACTGAAAATATTCACATAATTGTTTTGCTTCAACCTTTGTTCCTCGCGCATTTAATGCTTTGCTTAAACTGTAGACAAAAATCTCATGTTCACTTAATACCTGTTCCATTGTCTGGGGGGGGGGGGGTTCAGTCCACTTACCGAGGTTCAGACGTCACAGCAGGCAATTACGGCATGGGCCTCTTTCACTTTCACTCTTGCGCGCTCACTCAGACGATTTCCTCGCTGAATCCTCTGTACCACTTGCCCCACATTGAGCGCCACTTGTCCTGTCCAGTGGGTCAGCCAACGTGGGTCACCTGGGAGAGGAGTGGGGAACGGAGGAGAAGACAAGGAACAGGAGATGTGAGAAATGGAGACAAGACAGGATTCTGATCAAGTCTCGTTTATTCAAGGAAGCGACATGGCTTTTATAGCAGGAGGGAAAGGAAATCAGTGTCAATGATGACCCGGGCATACTAAGGCAATCTTATAGGCTAGAGGCACTCAGTGATCCACTGTGGGAGTATGTGGCAGGAAGTCATGATGTGGAAGTTTTGCAGGAAAAGAAACCTATTTCCATAAGAAAATGGAGGCTCCGGGGGTATTGTGCCCACCACAATATTAAACTTACATACATTATTATAGCAAATCTCTCTAATCAGTGAATTAAGAGAGTGTAGCTATATACTTATTTTATTCTTTATAGCTGAATTATATCACAGATTCAATAATTAATACTTTCAAACCTGTTATCTTCCTAGTGGTTGTCCAGAGTACAAGAAGCCGACATAATATCTTGTCCAACCTCTATTAGTGCAAATCTTGCTTCTCATAGAATTATGCACATGTTTATACTAACTGTACTGGTTTTTTTTTTTTTTTTTTTTTTTTTTTTTTTTTTTTTTTTTTTTGTCTTTTTGAGACAGGGTCTCGCTATGCAGTTCAGGCTGGCCTTAAGCTCACTTTGTAGCTCAGGCTGGTCTCGAACTCACAATAATCCTCCTGCCTCAGCCTCCCAAGTGCTGGGATTACAGGCATGCGCCACCACGCCCGGCTCTGTACTGTTAATACACACACATCATGATTCTTCCTTTGTATACCCTTTGTCTACACCTGACAAAGATGGGCACTCCATTGTCATTAAAAAAATTTAGGTGCCTGAACTCGACAACACAGTCCAGCATTCCACAATAATAGTGAGTTATCTGAAGAAGTTGTTGGCTATAGCCATTTACAGCTCAACTTATTATTATGGCCCCATGTTATATACCTCATTTTTTTACTTATCTGCTGGATGGTTAAGACTGAGATAGATCAAGCCCTGTATAACAGAAGATGTAGCTTTTGTTTCTGTTGAGGTCAGAGAAGTACCCTCAGGGTTTATCTTGTAATCTTGTAACTTACTCTGTAGATCCTTTGTCTGTGTCATCCATGTGGATGAGTTACTGCCATTGCTTGACCGGTTTGCTCTCTGTGAGAGCCTGAGAGAAAGTTTTCTCTCCATGTGACTCTCCCCAGGCACACTACAGATCATCTATCTCTTTCCTGTGTGGCTCTATAATCTCCTTGTTCAGAAAATTTGGGGCACAACTGAGTTTCAGGATGTTACAGTACAGGTTCTCCTATGCCCTGAGTCTTTGCTTGAAAGGCTAGGGCCAAAAGGTTGGCTGACCTTGCGGCTCCTCTATTTCTCCAATTTTGATCTGTGAACTTAGGTTGTTAACCATCCAGAAGAAATGCTGCTTAGTACCCTGCAGCATATGCTATTCACTTCGCCCTAACTATCTGACTCAATTCTTTTTAGTTTTTGTTATACATTTCTATTTGTATTTCTTCTTTTTTCTTCTTATGCTAGGGAGACTATACAATATTTGCACATGTGTGTCTGATTTACTTCACTTACGATTGTATGTTCAAGTGGGATCCACTTCTATATAAATGTTTCAATTTTGTCATTCTTTATAGCTGAGTAATTCTCCATTATATAGAAATACCACAACTTTTTCAACTATGCTTCATGTGATGGGCATCTTGTTTTTTTTTTTTTTTTTTTTTTTTTTTTTTTTTTTTTTTTTTTTTTTTTTTTTTTTTTTTTTTTTTTTTTTTTTTTTTTTTTTTTT
>PVKA01022443.1:0-16105 GCA_004027165.1 Ctenomys sociabilis | reverse complement strand
ACTTGGGCTTTTTTTGCAATGCTAAAATTATTAGCATTTTGACAAATCTTAGAAACACTAAATGCATTTTCTCACAAAGGAATGTACATGAGTTTGGGAGGCCATTAGTGCAAACTTACGGCTTGTGCTAGATGTTCACCTGTCATAGGTGTGGATTTTCAGATTTAGCTAGATCCACATTGTGTAAGTGTATAAGTTCAGATTAAGAGTGTGTGATAATTATTAAACTAATAGACTGATTGCTGTGTCATAGTTCTCTGTGTGGAGAATCAGAAGGCCCATCTCGGGTGTGGATGGTAGCACCCAGAGGTATTCTAGAAGGGTGAAAGGGAGAAGCAGCCTACTGTTGCCCCCTTGGGCTTCCATGGACTGCTTCTCTATGAGGCTTCTCTGCCATGCAGCCCACAGTTGGAGGTAGCCAATTATACACTAAAACTTCTTCAAACTGTGAGCCAAACAAACCTTTCATACTTCTCTTTCAGGTATTTATCTCAGCGGCAAAAAAAAGTAATTGCAATTGTTCCTACCTTCCTTCACTCTTTCCGCCCTCCCTCCCTTCCTTCCACTTTTTCTTTAGTTTCGTTCTTTATCCTCCTTTAATTTGCTTTGAATAACTTCTGTCATTTAAACTTCAAGGACATTAACATTTTGTTTTGTAATAATCTCCAATTTTCACCTCGTGTGTTTTCTTTTCTTTTTTTTAAATTTCATATATTGGAGTTTCACACTACAGAATTAAGAACATTCCATATTTTCCTAGCCTTTACAAAAATATCTTTAAACATATGTATGTTGTAGGAAATTTTTTTCTTTGTTCCATTTTTTGTTTATTTGTTACTTTTGTAATCATGATTTTAAAATCAAACCTACTTATTATTTTACAACTTTTCTGGGTCACTTCCAATTCCTGGTTAGTTTTCCTTCTCCTAGGTGACTTTTTTCCCTCTTTGCATGCCTATTAGTCTTTGGTTGCATGCCAAGCATTGTAACTTTTATCTCATTGAATGGCTGCATATTTCTCATTCTTATGCATCCCTTTTTTTCCTGGGATGTAATTCCATCACTTGGAAACAATTTGAGCCTTGCTGGTTTAACTTTATGATTAATTAGGCACATCTAGATTATTGTTGGGCCAGAGATAATTAATTATCAATACTAAGGAAACGCTTTGCTGTGTGTTCTCTCCATTGCTTTATGAACTAAGCCTTTCCAGTCTACCTATGGGAGCAGACCTTGTGGCCCTATGTGCACGCAACACACTGTTATGTCCAGCACTTTGGGATGATTTTTCCTGTCTTAAGTGTGTTGAGTGCGACCCTGTTGAGTCTTGGAGCATGGACTGAAATACATATCCAAGACTCTTGTAAAGCTGCTATCCCATAAAAGTGCTCTCTCTTATCAATGTTTGCTGCCTTAGGTATGATAGCTTATATGGCATTGTCTCTTCAGTTCCATGATTTCATCACATCCCATCTTCGTTGCTTCTTCCTGTTCTAAGAAGGAAACTAGCAAGGTAGTGAAGCAGGACAGAATTTAGGGTTTGTCTTGTTTGTTTTCTATCTAGAGGGGATCCTCAAACCACTTCATCTGATATCCAGTGTTTTGAAAACTATTATTTCATTTGAATATTTTATTTTCATTGTTGCACTTAGTGGATGTTTTCAATGGAAATTCAACGCAGTATCCTTTACTTCAACTTGTCCAGAATGATTCACGCAAATTTATTGATCATTTAATATGTCATCATATCCTAATCACTGATGAAAATGCTGCCTATGTACCAAATCATTGAATCTATACAGTAATGCTTTTCATAAGTATTATCAGCTTTCCAGTGTCAAAACATCATCATTACCATTTTATTGATAGTAGAAATGCAGATTAATTTCTGGAAGGATATTATTGAACTTCTGTTCCAAAGACATTTGCATCCCAAGTAGATCAACTAATTACCTTACTAGAGATCTAATTTAAGAGAACTTTTTACATCTCTCAGCTCAAAGCAAGTGTTACAGAAAAATTCATATTTTTATCTCTACAACTGAATGAAAGATAATTTTCCAACATAAAGGCTAACCCAAGTAAGTGGTAAACATAACATGAAAATATTAGTAGAGTAGTAGAGTTACTAAGCTTCAAACTGAGGTTGCTATTTCTGAGGTATTAAGAGCTTCCATTGGTTCCTCCAGACTTTGACTTGCGAAGATGACTCATAACTACATTAACATAGTAATTATTTAAGAAGGGTTATTATTTATTTCCACTTTGTAGTAGTAGTAATTATTTATGCTTACTTTATTTGGTTTCAACTGGACTAGCAGATGAATTTCTGTTATGTAATCTGGAATAACTGAATATTCTCAAACATTCAAACATGAATTAAATGAAACTTTTTCCCCTTAAAAATAATTGCTCAGTATTGTGTCCAGGAACTTAAAGCTGACTAACATAGAAAAGGTAGTTGTTGGGTGACTATTATAATATTCAGTTGCTTTTAGAAGCTACTCATAGAAACATTTAGTAAAAGTTTAGAGATGTGGGTAGATAAGCCTTGGAATACTATAAACAGATTCATGCAAATTCATGGTGATTCTGCTCAGAATTCAAAAGACCAGGGTGCTGAAAAGATTATGCATAATAAAGGCCAGACCACTTTCAGATGGGCTCAAGGAGTCTGCTGGAGTTGTACTGAAATCTGTGAGGGTTACACTCTGGGAGAAAATTTGTCTCCACTTTGCTCACATCTGGAGACATTGCAGGAGGGTTAGATTAAGAGTGTTGGGCTAATTAAACTGAATGAGAATGTTTTAAGAGAATGTCATTTGCACTGTGACATGGGAGTTACTGGCTGGTGCCCTTCCCATGTCCCAACCAGATTTTTGATGAGAGTCATTGGCAAAAGGCAGAACAAAAAATTTTGAACTGCTTAAAATTTGGTCTAGAAGTCAGGAAAGTGGTTAACAACTATAATATGTAAAGAGGACCTCCCAAATTTAAAGACCCAGTCTAAAAATGGGCTCTGGAAGTGAATAGATACTTGTCAGATAAAAACATACCAATGGCAAATAAACCTATGAAAACAATGTTCAGTATCACTGGTTATTTGAGAAATGCAAATTAAAGTGACACTGAGATTTTGTCTCATTCAAAAAAGAATGTCAATCATCAAGAAATCAGCTAATAACAAATACTAGAAGGCATTTTTCAAGAAAGGAACATGTCTCCACTCAACATGTTGCTGAGTGTAGATTGTTGCCATCACTGTTGAAATCAGCATGGAGATTCCTCAGAAAACTAACAGTTTCCTTTTGACCCAGTTTGTTATCTTGGTATCTTTTCAACAAATTAAAAGCATCACACCACAACAACATATGCACACCCATATTTATAGCAGTACAGTGTATACATTCGCAGTTAAATGGAGACACAGTGATACATTGTCTTAAGTAAAATTAATTGGACACAAGGGTTAAATATACTATTTCTGTGTTATGAGAAACTTTAAGTAAATAAGGGGCAAAATGCATAATACACATTGGGAAACAGGAAGAAAATGTTCAGATGGGATAGTTAACAAAGTTCAAGAAGAATAAAGAGAAAAGAAAAAATACAAGAAAAAAGTGAAATCAAAGCTTTTGAAGGAATTTTAAGGGGGGAAGTCTGACAGAGAGGACTGGATTGGGAAACAGAAAATTCAAGATATATTATGTACAAGTACAAATTCCTTATAATAAATATTATCATTATTTTTCTCTAAAATGACCCAGAAAATATATTTATTTTTAAGGCCAATGTAATTTGACTATGAAAGAGATTAGCTCCATTAAAAAAATACTATTTACAGGGTCAATAAGGAAAGATTTCTTGAGACCAATTCTGGTATCATGAAGACCCCATCAATGAAAGATTCACAATGAACTGATCTCAGTTTTTCACTGAAAAAGGGAATCCAGGGCTGGGGAGATGGTTCAGTGGAATAAGTACCTTCCCTGGCAAATGCAAGGGCCTGAGTTCAATCCCTGGGTCCACCAAAAGTAAAAAGAAAAAGAAAAGGGGAATCCATTTATACTCAGGAGCATATGGTCGCAAACTGGACTTCCTGGGATTCTTTCTGAATGCTCACACATCCAGAATCTCCTAGGTGACTGTAGCCATGAGCATAGAAGTCTCAATTATTGCCTCAGCTAATATCAGACCTTGCTGTCATCCTACAAGATGCTAATTTTACTGACTTACAGAATGTAGGAGTTGTGTATCAGAGACACTCCTGATCAGATTTAGAAGGAAGGCTGTGGAGGCCAGACTAGCATCCCTCAGAGGGAAGTGGATGAAACTATTAGAATGAAGAGAAATTTCCAGCAGAAACCCATGAACATCAAAACAGTGGTATCAAGAACAGCAAACACAAACAAAAGAAAGATGCTGGCCATGTGTAGTCAGCCCCAGAGAGAGGTCTTGTGGACTCTACCCAACATAGTAATAGGGATGAGGCCTTTCATGATCCATGGGACTCATGTTTCATCCCAGTGTCCTCTGTATACTGTTCATGAGACTCTGTGCTTAATATGTCCCCTATAGGTTTTGCTCTTTTGGTCTGATTATTTTTATCTACATTTAGGAATGGGAATATTTAGCCTGTGCCTATTTTGGTTCTAGTTAACATTATTATTTCACATTATAACTCATTGAGATTCATAGCTATGAATTTACCTTGAATCTCACATGAGATCTGGAATTTTTTAAATGTTGAGCTGCTGAGATTTGGGGGAATATGATAGGAAGAACCAAGAGTTTATTGTTTTCTTTACTTGGAGATTAAATATGTTGGGAAGAGATGTGTTTCAGTGTGAAACTGACAGAGGATGGGTGTGACTAGTGGTCCTGTTATACTCATTCAGCTGGATTAAGAAGTAAATTCTTCATAGATTTGTACAGTGTCTTCTTGAGTAAGTGGAAAAAGTATGACAAAAGAAGGTGTGGCCTAGGATACTGTATATCACCATCCCTCATTTGTTCTCCAGTGCTGTTCCTGCTGTCTGCTCCTGGACAGGCAGTTTTGCTTGACCACACTTGCCTGGAAATACATCTCTGCTTTGGAATCAGCTTACTAAGAATTAAATTTTCCTAAGCTGTTAGATAAATTAAAATTCCTTCTTTAAACTGTGAATATTGTGTACGGAATCTAGTTGACTAAAAACATAAGAAGTTTTGCATCTCAAAGTAATTACAAAACTGGATGAGAAATAAATTTTTATCATTTATTCTTGAGAAAGACCTGATCATCTTTTGAAAATATTACAGAGTGTTACAAAATCATTATCATGTGTTCATGTGAAAGAATTCTGCCAAAAAAAAGGATGAAAACATTAGTGTTGTAGAGGAAGTGAGTCAGGCAGTTAAACAAAAGAATTATTTCATTTTATTGGATGTTATGAGTTTGTCTATGAATTAGGATTTTCTTTTCCAATTTATAATCTGTGAGGAATAATTATTTGTTTTCACCAATAATTACAACAGCTTTTATTTATAATCAGTATTAAGGTTTAATAGATTCACCAGAAAAGTATAACTTTCGTGTCCCAGAAAGTTGTGTGTTTTTAAGCCTACAACCAGGCCCTGGCCACTGATCCTGGTTCCTGAGTGTGTCAGTGCCTGCCTGCACATTCCCATCTTAGAGACCCATGGGCAGGTCTAGCCATGCATTAGCTCCAGTGAAAGAGTAAGGTTTGCTGTGATCAGCAAATCTGAGGCCACCGTCGTGTGTTTTAGCAGACTACTAGTTTATAAGCCTAAAAGACGATTGATGATAAGAAAGACTGGTGTGTAGACTACTGAGCACACTTTCCTCCTCCCTTTATCTGCTGGAGAGGCAAAAGTTCTGTTTTGACATTACCCAATTCAGAAAGAACAACAAACACTCCTCAAAAATTGCTACATGATTTTTCACTGGCTTTGAAAACTAGTGCTCAGAAATGACTTGATTAATTAAAAAAAAAAAGGATATTTGATTAAGAGAAAAAAAAAAAAAAGATCTCTGGAATAGGAAAAAACAGCCAAGTGATAATTATAAATATTTTAACAAAGAAAACACACTTTGAAAATGAAGCATGAACAAGAAGTTCATGCCTGTTAAGACAGAACAAGAGAGTAACACCACAGACTTTAGAATAATAGCACCTATGACCCGCCTGTTTATGTAGTTACTCATATAACTAAGAGTTAATATTTTTATTTTATTCATGAGTGTCACAATATGGTCCATCTTCCACCTGCTTACTCTTCCTATATAATTTTGCACCTCTAAAAAGTCTGATTTGTTTTTTTCTTACAATTTCTCCTTAAATTGAATAGTTTATTTATTCATATTTTATGTATCTCTTATAAGAGAAGTCATACAACACTTTATTTCTGTTTAACTTATCTCAAATATTCATTTTCTTGCCAATGACATAATTTATTCTTTATGGCTGAATAATATTCCATTGTATAAATGCCACCTCTTTTTTTATTTATGTATTTGGTACAGGGTCTCACTATGCATTTTGGACTCATAGTGATCGTCCTGTTTTCAGCTGTCCCAGCAATGGGATAATGGGTGTGTGCCACGAAGCCCAGACTTGGTTGTCAGCTCAGTGCATGACAGGGGCTGGGGGGTGGCACAGGATGCTCAGGGAATCAAATCCTGTTCCCTGAGCTTGCCAATGCAGGTGCTTAGTCCACTGAGCTATCTCACTGGCTCAATACCATATTTTATTTAACCACTCATCTGTTGAGGGCACTTAGACTATTTGCAGAGTTTAACTATTGTGAATTACACTACAATAAACAGGAGCATGGATATACCACAGCAGTATATACCTTTAAACCTTTTAAGAATATACCTAGGAGAGGTAGCTGGATCAAGATAAATTTTTATGTTTAGCTTACAGTAGTCTCCATACAGATTGCCATAGAGATTGTACAAATTTACACTAAAACCAACAAAAAAGAGACTAGGATAACTTTTCCCACATCCTCATTAGCATCTTTTTAGCATTCATAATGATAGTCTGTAGAAAAGGATGGAATCTCAGCATCATTTTATCCAATAAAACACCTTTCAAGCAACTTATGAGTGTATTTGAGTGCTTAAGTTTTTAATGTCTTCCTCATACTTAAACATGATAATTAGAACTTGCAATACCATATATTTTAAGTTTAAATATTTGGCATTTTCAAATTTTACTGATACCCATTTTTATCTTATAGTGTAATATGCATGATTCTTCTACAAATGAACTAGGTCTGTAAAAAATTAAACTTATACTCAAATCGTGCACACTTAGACATACATCTAACATGAAAATAGTCCTAAGTGAAAAAAATATATACATATATTTAATTTATTTGAATCTGAAATATTATTTTGAAATATATTTAACTTTGGGATTTACTGAAAAGAAAAAATATTAACTCATAAACCATATAAATAGAAATATTACCATCCGAAGGAAAATTCATTCTACACTACACCATGACTGGAAAATGTCAGTAGACAGTGAGCATTCAGAGAAGGCCCAGGTCATGTGTTCAGTGATGTTTCATCCTGTAGCTTGTCTTGGCTTTCTTGTGTCTGACAGGGGCTCTGTGAAGATTAATAAGGTACTACATGTAGCACTTAGCGTACATTAACATCCCATTAAGTTATTTTTCTTCTGTTTTCTAATACTTTGCAAGGAAATAGTCACTACTGAAATATGATAGTTAGTAGAAAACAAGAAGAGACTATTGAAAAATTATCAAACTTTGGTTCTAAGTACTTTAAATCCCGTGGACCTCCATGGTAATTTGGAGGCACTGCAGAATCCCGACACGCAGCCTGGCATGAGAATGCCTCGCTCTGGTCTGAACTTGCCTCATCTGTGAAGCCTTGAGTTTCCACTCACACTTTCCTGAGGTAGACAACTTCTTTTAACCTCCCACTCAAGTCACATTCCTTCCACCGGCTGCAGTGTAACTGAGGACTCAATCTTAAATACCCTTCCCTAATTTCAACTGGAATATACAAAATGAAGAAAAATAACTCCCAAGAGGCACCCAAGTGTTTTGCAGGGACAATGGGTGAGTGTTAGAGGAAGGGGAAAATTGTGAATCTTGTGTGCATTTGGATGTTGGTGGCTGAGATTATCCTCTGGCTCTGCTGGCCCTCTGCCTGCTTCCCAGGGAAGGGGTGGGGGCAGATTTCAGAGATTTACTACATGCTGAAAGAGCTCTTTCATTTGGATCTCTGAAAACTTCTAGAAGCCCAAGGCAAAAATACTTTATAAGCTCTGTCCTACTAGGATTAAAGGAAAAGAACTGTATCAAAGGGAGTGGGGTACATTTCCGTATTCTGGAGCTCAATTGAGAATGAAAATGTCACCTGACAATTGGGATGCAGAAAAATTGGAGGTGATATTTAGCTGTGTTGAACTTTGTATATTTGCTTGGAGCCATGAAAATTAGTGATAAAGTGGAAAGCGTGAGTGGTACTTTGGAACAGAAGATCTCACAGTGGATTCAGTATCAATGGAAAGCTCAAAGCTGGAAGAGAAAGAAGACTGAAGTAGCTGAGAGAACTCCAATTTCAGTACAAAAACAATTGTGAATTTATTTTGGAATATAATTTTGTAGAAAAGAGTCTAAGCCACACAAAAGGGTCCAAGCACCTGAAATGTGCACTGTGTGGAACAAAGAGTAAGAATGGGCATCTGGAGGAGAGTTTCCTCAGGAAGTAACCCTGCCAGGTGTAAGTAGTGTCACGTATTTGAAGAAGTTTTCAATGTTGTTGTCATTCTAATGTTTTGTAACTTAGGGATCTATGCTGGGGATTTCACTTACCAAGTTTGAAGAAGAGGGAATTTGAAAATATGTTGGGTTTGTAGCATCTTTAGGATAGCAATGACATTGATTATAAGGGTTAGATTTAAAATTCGTACCAATTGAGTCCTGTAAGTAAACCCTAAGAAAAAAAAATGACATTGAATGAGTAAAGCTATAGAATCTTTCCCTTCTTACATGTATATAGAAAGTCTTTACGAGGATGGCAAGATAGCTCAGCTTAAAGCGCCCTCTTAGGCAAGCTTAGGCAAGTGAAGGGGCCATGGCTTGATACCCAGCACCACATGCCATGCCAGTTCCATACCCAAGATAGGCTGAGCCGGCCACGAAGAAGTCTTTACAACAGCATTTATATATAAGTAATAGGAAAAGGAGGGTGCATTATTGTCTTATAGATAAAAATATTTTTAAAACAACATTAATACACATATTTTGTGGGATACACAATGTGTCTATATCCACTAATCAACCAGTACCAGGGTGGAAAAATAGTCCAGTGGACTAAGTGCCTATTTGGCAAATGCAGGGACCAGAGTTTAAATTCTGGTCCCGCGGGCTGTACTGGCCTGCTCCAGGTGTGTGCTAAGATCGTGACCAAGTCTGGGTGTGGTGGTGCACACCTGTAATCCCAGAGCTGGGCAGGATGAAAACAGGAGGATTCCTATGAGTCTGAGCTGCCCAGTGACACTTTGTACCAAATACGTAACTGAAAAAAAACCTACCAGGATCAAATATTTTGGTTTACTGTGTAAGATAGCTTGAAATTAAGTTGACAGATTACTCTCACTTTAATCTCATGTAAGTATTGATTTACAAATTTAATTCTCCAACTTTTCTATAAATTTAAAAATAATTTTGTCAATATTTATAAAATTTTAACTTGTATTTTGAAAGAAATTTTATTTAACTTAATTGAGAGTAACTTAGATTTGCAAGCGTTTCTAATTATGAATACAACACTTCTTTCCATTTGTTTAGAATGGCCTTAATGTCCTTTATCTCTATATTACGGTTTTGTCTTAAAATGGAAGGCACGTATTGTTATATGTAAACTTAAATCTTTCAATTTCTGTGTGCAAATATGAAAAATATTACACTTTGAATTTTGATACTTATATATTTACTCTACTACATGGAAACATAATTTATTTTTAAACATTTATCTTATATCTTGTTCAGCCATGCTGAACTGACAGATTAGTCTAGGTGAGGAACTGATTGTATTTAACGGAATTCTGTATTATACCAAAACATGAAAATAGCTTGTATTTCTGCTATGTTTGAAATCTTATGGGGAAAATGCTAATTCACTTACCACTGCATATAATATATTATAACTGTCACTCTTTTATTAGTAATCATTATGAAGTTGTAGAAATTTGCTTCTCTTCCTGTTTCCCTGAGCTTTAGATAGTTTCTGGTCTCTTTCCCATGGCCACAATGTGAAAACCCAGAGTAAAATAAAAAAACATAGAAAATTTTCTTAAAATTCTAATGTTTCCAGGATTCGAAGTAAGAAGGCTTGAAATTCATTGTGCAAAAGTCATGAGTACAGAGCAGTGAGAGCGTATCTGTCAAGAACCAAAGAATTCCTATTCGGGTACATTTCTATGTGGACATTGTATTTGGAGCCAGGCTAGAGACCAGGGTTGAGTGAGGTAAGACAGCATCTCTTATTGTGATATTCTTCTCACCAGCACTGATTCCATCCTAAGGAACTATGGTCTTCCATGTCCTGTCTGCAGGACACAGAGTAAGTGAGTAGCCTAGAGCAGGGTTAGCTGGAAAGTGAGACTAAGACCTGCTTTTTCCAGCATCTATTGGTCACTTGGGAGTGAAATGCAATTTATAAATGCAATCCTAATTCTTTTTTTTTTTTAATTTATAGCTGGATCTAGACGGTCTCACTACACAGATTGGACTTGTAGTGACTTGCCTGTTTTTAGTCTCTCAAGCACTGAGATTACAGGTGTGCGCCACCACACCCTGTCTCATTTGCTACCTCAGCACACCCCAGGGGTGGTGCTGGCACAGCAAGCTGGGTATTGAACCCCAGCTATTGCATTACCTAAGCAAGTGCTTTAGTCCACTGAGCTATCTGGCCATCCCTGCAATCCTAATTCTATGTAGAGTGAGATTCTCACAATGGCATCCTTCTAAGTAAAAGAAGATACCATTACTTGAGTATATGCATGTCTTCATCAGGGGAAAATGAGTTTATTGGAGGTACCATTCAGTTACCTAGAACATTAGAAAGTTAAGATTTCCTAAAATGGACAAAAAGGTTTGTAAATCCAATAAATATGTTAGTGTAAGTCAGTGTCAGTCCTTTCACAAAGCAGCGATCCTTGTCAGGCTCTCTGCTTACTATGCTTTTAGGAAGGGAAAGTTTTGGCCTTGTGTATGCACATAGCAACATGAAGGGCTCTATGCTTACAAAAGTTCTTTGGTAAAAAAAAAATTGAATCAGTTTGTTTTGTCCTTCTGAGAAAAAAATTATTTTTTCATTATACTACACTGTACTTCCACTTCTTCTACAGCCCAGTAGCAGGACAGACAGACTAGGAGTCTCAGTCTCCAAGATAGAGTTACAACTAGGTGCAATTTGAATTAGCTGGAAGGTTTTGTTCTTCCTTTTGGGTTCCTTCAGAAGTATAAAGGATTTGCAATTCTCATTTTTCAGATGACCATTGACTCATTTGCAGCTTCTGATTTGTCAGTGTTAACCCCTGTTGTTGCCTATGAGCGCCTGCCAGTTACTCATCCTTTTCAGCTCCTTTTAAAATATGATCTGCAGCCTGGTGTGTTAGTTAACTACCCCAGTATGTGTGTAACCTAGGAATATTCCTTTATAAAGAAAATGATAAGTAAAATTTTAAAAACTGTTGTAAATCGGTATTACCTTTAAGGAGGGGGAAAATTTGTTGAAAGGAATGAAACCTTCATTGTATCATACTCTGAAAAAGTGGGGCTTGAGACATCGGAGTTGTGTTGCACGGGCCTTCCCATGGCACTTAAATCACAACTATGTCTTGCTCATTCTCCAGTGTGTGATAATTATCCTTAATCCTTTGTTTATTTACTTACAGTGCATTAAGTAGGACTGCTTCCTAGGAGCTGGGCCATTCATTATAGGTGGCAGAGCCATAAGCAGCACCACCCAAATAAAAAAATCCAAGAGCAAAGTTTGCATGCACTCTAAAAGTATTCTCTGGATAATTAGAAAATGTTCCACTGCTTCAAAAGCCTCCCATATAATACAGGGTTAAATGATCATATTGGAACTTATTTTGGAGTATTATTACCTTTGAGAAGGCATTGTTATTGGGCACTTTTTCTAAAAGACATTAATGCATATAATTAAAAACATACAATTCAACTTCTCTGCAGGACGTCTATGAAACCATTTATGGGTTGTTTTTTTCTTTCCTTCTAGGTGTTGCTGACTGTGGACCCAGAGTAATGAGAAGAAAGTTATTTTTAGGTTGGCATAAGTGTTTTGGTTGCTCTAAACTAAAAGGCCTTGTTTAGAGTTTGTATATACTTCTATGGTACATTGTGTTTCATACAAAGCTAATTGCTTTTCTTCCTTTTGGCATTAGCCATTTTTTTCCATAATAAGCCTTTTCCCACTAAAGCAATGAAAATACAGTAGATTTATATTGCTGGTTAGAAAAAAATAAAGCTTTCAAAGAAAAACAATACATTAAAAATAATTCCCTTACCACTCACTGCCAAGATTTCAAGGAAATTTACACTTTGCTTACTTTGAAAATAAGAGAAAGTATTTATGCTCTGTGCACACCCATGTGATGAGGGATTCCATATGATCAGCATCTACTTGAACATTTGCAAAGATCATGGATAAAATTTGTATATAGCTCTTCTGTTGACAGGTAACACAGTAATCATTAATCATTATTGCAAAAGAAAGCAACATTATGGGTGGGGAGATAGTTCAGCAGATACCTCCTAATAAGCACAAAGACCTGGGTTCAGTCCCTGGTATGACATGTCCTGCCAGCCCGGGAGCTACTGTGGCAGCCCCAAAACCAAGCATAGTGGCATGCTCCTGTACTCCCTGTGCTGGGAAGGCTGAAACAGGAGTATCACTGTGAGTGTGAACTGTGTAGCAAGACTTTATATAAAATAATAATTAATAATAATAATTAATAAATAAAGCAACATTAATCTCATAAGTCTGCATGCTCAGAAGCTTAGTACGTACAATAAGAAAATATATTCTTAAGGAGTCTCCACACTGATTTCCATAATGGTTGCACCAGTCTACATTCCCACCAGCAGTGGAGTAGGGTTCCCTTTATCCACAGCCTCTCCAACATTTGCTGTTGGTTGATTTGTCTATGATAGCCATTCTTTCTGGGATGAGATGGTATCTCAGTGTTGTTTTAATTTGAATTTCATGAATGGTTAGTGATGTGGAGCATTTTTTTCATATATTTATTTACTTCTTTAATTTTGTTCTCTAAGAAGTGTATATTCATTTCAGATGCCCATTTCTGGATTGGGTCTTTAAATTTAAGAGCCCGAATGTATTTTAGCTCTTTATAAATTCTAGAAAACAGACTTTTGTCTGAGTGCTTATTAGTTAAGATTTTTTTTTGAAATTTGTGGGTTGTCTTTTCACTTTGTTGGTAATTTCTTCTGACTTGCAAAAACTTCTCAATAAGAGCTTATCCCAGGTGTTAATTCTTTCAGGTGCTACCCATGCGAACACGTGTTTGTTCATAGGGGTTCATGCCAACCCCTATGTATTCAAGAGTTCCTCCTATTTTCTCTTCCAGGAGATTGAGTGTTTCTGTTTTAATTTTTAGATCTTTAATTCATTTTGACACTAGCTTAGTGCATGGTGATAGACTTGGGTCAAATTTTAGTTTTCGACATGCAGCTAGCCAGTTTTTCGAGCACCATTTGTTAAAGACGCTATAATTCTTCCAGTCAGCATATTTAGACCCTTTGTTGAAGATCAGGTGGCTCAGTTGTAACTCAATTGTGTCCCAAATTTTCTGATCAAGAAGATTATGGAACTCCAAAGGAATGTGATCAATGAGGTATAGTGTGCCTAAGGAGAGTCACATAGAGAGAAATCTTTTTCTCAGGCTTTCACAGAGAGCATATTGGTCAAGCAATGGCAGTTACTCATCCACATGGCAGACACTGACAAATGATCTACAAACATTTCAGGATAAGCCCTGACCTTATCAGATGCAAAAGATACATTTCTTGTTATGTAGATCTTGCTTCATCTTGGTCTTAACCATCCAGCAGAAAAGTATAAAAATGAAGTATATAAAATAAAGCCATATTAATATACGAGCTGTAAAAGGCTCTAGTGAACAACTTCTGTGGACATCCCACTACTATTGTGGACTGCTGGACTCTGATGGAGTGTTTTGATGAATTCAAGCATCTATAATATTTAAATGCCAGTGGAACACCCATCTCTGACAGGACTAAACAGAAAAAGGGGATACAAAGGAATGACCATTTTGTATTTGTATATACAGAATATTTAGGGTAAATATGCATCTACTTTTGCTCAATTCTATGAGAAGAAAGAATGGAAGTAATAGTGTTTTGACAGGATATCCTGTCTGCTTCTTGTACTGTGGATGACTACTAGGAAGATAACAATGCAAAATGTATTAATTATTGAAACTGTCCTATGAATCAGCTTTGAAACTCATTGATATTTGTCTCTCAATAAAATAAAATAAAATAAATTTGATTTAGTGATAAATGTAAAGAAATATAAATATAAATATAAAGCTATTTTTTTCTCTCTCAGAAAGAATATGTTCAGATGTCAGCTCTCTGTGGACTTCTTCCAAACTATTTGGCTTGTGATAGATATATGAGACATTGGAAAATAGTGATTCTTTAACAGCTCATCTTAGAGGTGATAAATAGAACTAGTTGACAGGGAAAAAAAAGAAAATATAAAATCTTTGGTAAATGCTTGACGGGTTATATCAAGTTTCAACCAATCTATCCAAACACACTTAGTAAGTTGAATACAGTGCTCCAAACCCTGAGCCTAGACCATTGAACATTTGGTCTTGTGATAAGAATCACAAGAAGAGGAAGAATGTATTTGATCACTTCTGGTAAACGGAGGACCTATGTTTAGGCAAAAAGTATTATCTATGAAGAGCGTGAATATCTAAGGAGAGAAGCAAAACTTTTAGGGGAAGAAATATTCAGTGCTTCTGCATAATTATATGAGAAGCAAGATTTGCACTAATAGTGGTTGGACAAGATATTATGTTGGCTTCTGGTACTATGGACAACCACTAGGAAGATGACAAGGTAGAAAGTATCAATTATTGAATCTGTGATATAATTCAGCTATAAAAAATAAGGTAAGTATACAACTACACTCTCTTAATTCACTGATTAGAGACATCTGCTATAATAATGTCTGTAGGTATAATATCATGTATGCACCTTGTACATTACGAAAACAGTTTGCAATGTATTAATTTATTCAATCTCACCTGTTAATTTGTCTTGAAACTATCTCACTGCTATTTGTTTTCAATAAAAATAAAAAAGAAAGAAAAGTGAGTTCTTATACATCTGACATGATCTCTGCATCAATTTCTTTTTTCTTTTTCTGTTTAGGACAGGGTCTATAGGATCATAGATCAGACTTGTAGTGACCCTTCTGTTTACAGCCTCCTAAGTGCTGGGATTACAGACATACCCTACCATGCCCAGTCTCATTTGCTATTTCAGTGTGGCCTGGGGGCAGGTCCAGCATGGCAGGCCCAGGGGTGGAACACTTGGCCCCTACCCCTGCTTGTGCTTTAATAAGCTACTTGGCCAGCTCTTGCATCAATTTTTTTTCCATTTATTTTTATTTCATTGAAATACAAATGTCAATCAGACGGTTTCAAAACACCATAACCATACAGAGTCGATGAAATAATACATTGCAAACTGTTTTCATAATGTTTTGGTATTGTACAAGGTGCATACATGATATTATATTTACAGGTATTTATGTAGCTGAATTATATCACGGATTCAATAATTATTTACCTAGTGGATGACCATAGCACTAAAAGCTGACATAATATCCTGTCCCACCACCAATAGTGCAGATCTTGCCTCTCATAGAATTATGTAGAAGCACAGCGTTATCTAACCCAACTGTACTGTCTATACACACACAGGATGATTTTTTCTTTCTACAACCCTTCCTTTGTCTACACCTGTCAAA
>PVKA01022442.1:0-37112 GCA_004027165.1 Ctenomys sociabilis | reverse complement strand
AACAGAGTCAACTAAATAGCTAAAAAATAATAAGGCTTAAAACAATAATAATAAAAATGAGAGGGGTGGAATAAAGGGAAAATTAAAAAAGTAAAAGTTGAAAAAAGATTAGACGGAGACCCACATAAAGAATAAAAGAAAGTTAATAGCTATAATTAGGTTAAAAAAAAAACACAAGAAAAAGAAAAAATACAACATGAAGAGCAAAAGATGGGGGGAAAGTCAGGTATAGTAGTGTGCACCTGTAGTCCCAGTACTAGAAAGGCTGAGGCAGGAGGATCTCTGTGAGTTCAAGAGGAGCCTGGGTTAAATACTAAGTTCAAAGACAGCCTGAACTACCTGGAGAGAATGTGTCTCTCAAAAACATTTTAAATGTTTAAAAAAGAAAAGGAAAAATGAGTACAAAATTCCTGTGTTTGCATGAGTGGTTTCTTTCCAGGGCTTGTGGTATCACAGTCCACTAGAGATAGAGGACACAACTGGGGCCTACTGCATCCAAATCCACTTCTAGCAGTATGACTGCTGAGTCCTGCCTGCCTTTCCCATGGGGCACGGTCAGTCAATGGTGCACTGTCTGCCTTAAGGTTCTATACACGCCAGCAGCTCCTAATGTGTACCCTTCTGAGTGCCCCAGATCTCTACTATCTCAGGCTAGCTTTATGGCCTGTGGATATGTGAGGTGTCTGTCTTGTTTCAGAGGTCCCTCTGTCCATACTCTCTAACATGTGGCAAATGTTCAAGCCAAGGCATATTTCTGGTCACATTGGCAGATGGCAAAAGCACACAGACCACTGAGCTCTGTGATGGAAGTAGGCAGTCAGGGGACCTAAACAGACCTCTAGACCTATTGTCAGAATTTCAGATCCAGCCACCCTAGCATGCAACAAGATCACCCCATCTTCTCGATACAGAGGTAGACCACCATGCCCTTTACAACCTGTGCTTACCACTGCTTATTTTTTAGGGCTCTAAAAAAGTGTCTATGGCTTTCTGCACCCTTTCTGCATGACTCTCTCTTGTGGCCATGTACCTCCCAGTTATTGTGATAGAATGACCCAAGAGACCCTGAAGTGGAGTTGCTGTGTGACTTCTGATTCACAGAGCAGCTCAATCTTAACCCATTCCCAGTGGCTTGAACCACAAGTAGACATGTGTGACTGGCCCATTGGGCAGCTTATACCATCTAATTGGGAAGCCCTTGCTGCCCAATTGGTCATACATACAGCCTCAGTGATTCAGAGCTGCCCAGCAGTGAGACATATGAATTAAAGCCCCATCATGAATGTGTTACCCAATGTTCAACCTCTTCCTAAAATGGCTTATGACTAAAACACTAACAAGTATGGAGACACTGGGATCCCTTTTATTTCTTTTTTATTTTTTAAAAATATTTATTTATTTGGTACAGGTCTCACTATGTAGATAGGACTGATAGTGATCTTCCTGTCTGAGGCTCCCCAGTGCTGAGATTACAGGCTGTCCCAGTTACTCGTCTTTCATTGTGGGGACAAATACCTGATGCTTAGAATGAAGGAAGGAAAGGCTTATTTAGCTCACAGTTACTGGAGGTTTCTGTCCATACTCAGCTGGCTCCAAGGCAGAGAGGTGGCAGAGAGCATCCTTTCATGGTGACAGCAAAGAGCAAGAGAGCAAACAGGAGGAGCAGCAGCAACAGCGGCAACAGAGAGCAAGTCTATCTCCCTTAACTTGCATTCAGGCTATCGGCCCCAGGATGGGAGTTAGTACTCACTCACATAATCCCAGCAGCATTCACACCCATAATCCCGGTGGATCATGAGTTAACCACAAACTCTAGAAGTCTGCCCTATGACCGCATGAGGCTTTCTGGGAACAACCAGACACAAACCATGACATAAGTGTGCGCCACCACACCCAGTTTTGGTGGCCAGCTCAGTGTGGGACCGACACGGCATGTGGTACCAGGGATCAAACTCAGTTGTTCCTTGCTCTTACCAGGCAGGCGCTGAGACCCTTGAACTATCTCCCGACCCATAGGATCGCTTTTAGGGTAAAATTCCATCTGTACTTGCAGTTTGCAATAAGAATGGGCTCTTCCTGGAACTAGTGCTGCTAGCCCCAGAGATCCATTGTATCTCTCAGGGGCTGCCAACAATCTCTGGGCTTGCCTTGTGTTTGAGGAGACAAGAGGAGCCAGGGGTAGCATTCCAGACTACACTGGATTTTTTTCTTCAGTTTCTCTGTAGTGTTCAGTTTTCCTAACAACTCTTTTGTGATTCCTGAAACTCTACTTCTTTTTGCTGTTGTGTTTTATTTTTTTTTCCAGATGTATCCACTTTAAGTCCTGGAAAGCCTATATTTTGCTACTGGTCTTTTTCCTCATCATTTTTAGTACCTTTTTAAGTCTCTCAAGTTTTCCTTCAACAATTCTTTGCTGATTTCAGTATCAGATCTTGCATTTCTTCATTAAATTTATAAGTACCGTATTCTTTTTTTTTACAGTTTTCTTCTCCCTGATTGTCTTGGTCAATCTAACTAAATATTTTCTCGTTGTCTTATTTATGTTTTCAAAAAACTGACATTTGAGCTGGGGAGATGACTCAGTGGAATAAGCACTTCCTTGGCAAGCACAAGGGCCTGAGTTCAATCCCTGGTTCTGCAAAAAAAAAAAAAAAAAAACTGACATTTGATTTATTGGTTTTCCCTATTGTTTTTCTCTTCTCTATTTAATTTGTTTGTTCTCTAATCTTTATTATCTCTTTTCTTATCCTTGCTTTAGGCTCAGTTTGCTCTTGTTTTCCTAGTTTCTTAAGCCTATTGACTTGAAAATTTTCTTCTTCTTTAGTACAGGCATTTATAGCATAAATTTCCTTCCTAGCAGTATTTCAGCTGCATGTCACTGATTTGGATATGTATATTTTCATTTGTATTTACCTCAGAATATTTTCTCATTTTTTTATGATTTCATTTGCATCCTATTGTTTGTTGGGAATGTGTTATCTAATTTTCATGTTTCTGTGAATACAGATTTTTTTCTTCTATTACTGATTTTCATTTAATTTCTCTGCAGTACAGAAAACACTTTGCATTATTTCAGTTATTTTAAACTTATTAATATGGTCTATTACAGAGAATGTTCCAAGTGCCTTTAAGAATGTGAGTTCCAGGGCCAGGGAGATGGCTCAGTAGAATAAGTGCTTCCCTGGCAAACACAAGGGCCTGAGTTCAATCCCCAATTATGCAAAAAAAAAAAAAAAAGAATGTGAATGCCTGGCCAGCCAGATAGCTCAGCAGACTAAAGCACCTGCTTGGGCAGGCACAGGGACTAGGGTTCAGTCCCCGGGCCTGCCACCCCAGCCCTTCCCAGAGGGCACACTGAGACAGCGAATGAGACTGGGCATGGTGGTACATGCCTATAATCCCAGCACTTGGGAGGCTAAAAATAGAAGAATCACTACAAGTGTAGTGAGACTGTACTAAATACAAAAAAAAAGCACATGAACGCTGTTGTTGTTCGTTTCTTATTCCCAATTGTTGTAACCATTATTGAAAGTGGGGCAATGAAATCTCTATCATTTTGTGGAATGATATCTACTCATAAATATCTCCCGGGCACTTCAAATTTGATGTGTTAAAAACTGATTTTATATTGTCTCACTTCTCAAATCATCTAATTGATGACACCCAGGTGCTCTCATTAGAAACTTGAGAGTCGTTCTAGATCCCTATTTCTCTCATCTCCTACATCTAAATAAACAGCCAAGTCCTGCTATTTTATTCATCAGTTCACTATTTGTGTCATCTATCTCTGCCCTACCTGGTTTAGATTCTTGCATCTCACATCAGATCTGCCAGTGAACCTGCTTCTGTTCTCAACAATGTTTCGCTAATGTTGTTCATTCAGCCTAGAATAACACACTCATTTTTTTTTAAATGATCTCCAGAGTCATCCTCTTCTCTCGGGAGTCCTCCATATGGTCTCATTCTCCCCTCTGATCTCAGCCTCCTGTGTATGCTTCTATCCCAGGAGCCACCACATGGTTTTACCCGTGTCTTGCCATAGGCAGTGATGGCCAAACTTTTAGAGGTGAGTACCCAAGTTGCAACCCAAAACTCACTTATTTATCACAAAGTGCCAACACTTCCATTAAACCTGAATACTGAGTTTTGAGTTTAGAAGAACAATTCATACACTAACAACTTTTGTTTTAAAAGAAAAACAAATAACACACATGCCATGAGTTAGTCCCCACTCCCCTAGGGGACTAGTTCAAAGCACAGAATCTGGTGTCTGTGTCAGCACTGTATAGATTTAAATTTTGAGTGTTCTAGGTTCAAGTTATATAACTGAGTCAATTGGTAATAGTATCAATTTCATAAGGTGCTATTTAATTAATAGATGCAAAACACTTAAGTGTTATTACTATTATTCAAATCTGTGGTCCCCGCATTTTAGCAAAGGCCTAGAAAATAAATAATTAGTCTATGTAGCTTGAGTTGAAATGAGCTTAACTATTTCCTTCCTTCCTTCTGATTTTTTTCATATACTTTCCTCTTCCCCCATATGAAAAATCTCCCCTTCCCTCCCCTTGCTAACATGGAAAATTCATTCTGTAAGATCCAGCTGCGTGAGCTCCCTCACACAAGAAAAGCTTTCCTTGCCTATTACAAACAGTCATTCCACCCTGTCCTTGTCATACCGTGTGATTGAGTAGCGGCCATAATAATGACTATCATTTACTTCTTGGATACTGGGTACACAATATGATTCTTCTCATTTAATCTTCAAAATTACCCTCATATGAGACAAAAATTATTGCCTCCATTTTATTAATCGAAAATATTAGGGCTGTAAGCCGGGCGTGGTGGCGCATGCCTGTAATCCCAGCACTCGGGAGGCTGAGGCAGGAGGATTGTTGTGAGTTCGAGAACAGCCTGAGCTACAAAGTGAGCTCGAGGCCAGCCTGAACTGCATAGTGAGACCCTGTCTCAAAAAGACAAAAAAAAAGAAAATATTAGGGCTGGCCAAATAGCTCAGTGGATTAAAGCACCAGGAAGCAGGTGCAGGGGATGGGGATTCAATCCCTGGCCTGACATGCTGGCCCTGCCCCCAGAGCATACTGAGACAGCAATTTAGACTGGGTGTAGCGCCTGTAATCCCAACTCTTGGGAGGCTATAAACAAGTGGATCACTAGGAGTTGGATCTAGTAGTGAGACCCTGAACACCCTGTAGACCCTTCCCTAAAATTAAAAAAAAAACGTGGTCTCCAGTGTGTTCATATAACTTGCAGAACATCAGATGCCTTATAATTGACAGATGAAAGCTAGTAGCCAGGCCTAACTTCAAAGCTCATATATCCCATGTTACTGCTTTTATCAGTGTGTATGTCTGTTTCTCTGCCTATCAGCTCCTTTGCAGCAAGGGTCTATTGCGTCAGATGGCTCTCTCAGAGGCAGGCCTACATCTCCCAATAAGGCCTCATGCTCACCAGGTGCAAGCATAGTACTCCTTCCTTCTGGCTCTCTCTGTAGTGCTGAGCTAGGGTTCTGTGCTGGCAAGATAATAAAGGAAAGAACAATAATCGAAAGGTAATGAAAGCAGCTCAGCCCCCAGGGGGCCCTCTTGGCCCTGTTTGCTGCTGCTTAGCGCCACTGTGGGCTATGAAGAGGCCTCTCTGGAGTCTGAGCTCACTGTGTCCCCTGGGTGGTGATGTCAGCCTCCTGCTCAGCCAGGCCCCTGAGTTTACAGTCACACTGACATCATCCATGTTTTTGTGGGCATAATAAAGAACTCAGGCCTTACTACTTGTCCTTGCCTGGAGAAACTTCTATTGATTTTTGGGGATCCATCTCTTTCCTCAGAGATCTCTTTTCCTATGTGGGCAGCTATCTTTCCTGGGCTTCATCCTAACCGTAAGTTTCACTCAGCTGCTTATTCAACTCAGAAACTTCCTGGAATCTCTGACACACCAGCCTAAATTGAGAAAACACGGGGGATTACAGAAAAAAATATATATATTCCCTAGTGATTAGTGGCAGACTGTGAAAGGAAGAAGCTAAGCAAATGAAAATTAGGACAATTTGTCAACTTTTCCAGGATCTTGACCTTCATAGGACTGCTCTACTTTAGAGTACCTAAAAACCTGAAAGGGCTTTGTGATCATATTATAAAATATGTATTCAGCCTTAATCCTTGCTTCCTGGTTTGCAACTACTAAACTCCTTGAACTATTCAGTGGTGTATCTGGGTATGCTAGTGAGCTGACTGGACAGCTGGCAATTTCCACATAGCTTCAGGATGCGGGATAATTGCAGAAAAAACTAAGCCAGAGCTGGAGGGTTGGGACTTTCAAAGCCCAGTTCCTGAGGAAAAGAGAGACCCAATGATTCATGCTTATATAATGAAATTTTTATAAAAACCCAAAACACAAGGTTTGGAAAGCTTTCAGACCATTGACAAATGGAGGTTCCTGAAGGGTGGCAGCCCAGAGAGGATAAGGGACTTTCTACCCCTTCTCCCATACCTCGCCCTATGCATTGCTTCATCTGTATCCTTGTAATAAGCTGGTAGATAATAAGTACACGTTTCTGAGTTCTGTAAACCACTTAAAGGAAGCTGTCAAAGGTGTTGTGGAAACCTTGGTTTATGGCCAGTTGTCAAAATTTCAGGTTAAAAAAAAAATTCCTAGGGCTGTTGACTAGCATTTAAAGTGTGGAAGGGGAACTCTTGAGAATTGTTCCAGAAACTGAAGTTGAGGACACTCAGATCACTTGCGCAGTAGGTGGAGCAGAACTCATACACTCTGTGTCAGAAGCACAAGGTGAGAGTATGATGGGAGAAACTGAACATGAGTTTTCTCTCTTTCTGAGTCCTCTGAGGCTTCAACCATGAACTCTAGGGTGTTTAACTTACCAGTCTCTGTTCACCATTAGGAAAACATTTCCATAAAGAGATTCCTCTCTCCACCACCAACCCTTAGTTTATTCAATTCATGATCTATCAAACAGCCAAACATGTAGTCATTTAGCCTCAGATCTGCCACTGTGGCATATTTTTTTTCATCTATTAGTATGTGTTTGTAGTGCATGCATTTTACAATCATCTTGGTGAGCTGGTACAGGTACCAGGACATGTTTTCAAAACAAAAAATAGGGAGATGCTTCTATGCTTGGACTCCTTCCATGGTTCCCACTGCACCCAGAATAAATCCAAACTTTATGATGGCCCCATGTGCCTTCCCCTAAACACTTGCAACTCTTAGATTCACCTTGTGTCACCCTTGCTATGTCCACTCCCCGCCAGCCACATTAGGCTCCCTGCAGTCCCTCGAGCACATTGAGGTCAGGACTGTCTCGTTTTTAGTATGTATATGTATGCTGAGAACTTCAGGATGAGTCAGAATTAGGAGGTCTTAGCTACCTCCTCAGAGACAGTAAAAGCACAATGAGGTTGGTAACTTGAGCATGGCGTTTGAGATATTAAAATTTAAAAAACAGTGGAGCTATCAACCTTTCAGAAAGCAGCTCTGAGCCCAAGACAAAGGGAGATGTTGCTCTAACAGAGAAGAAAAGGTCTGGGCAATGTTTGTAAACAGAATTGCTCCCGGGGTGACAGTGCTGGCTTAGGCACCAACTCTGACGTGAATTTCATGCTATGATAATGCATATCATGATCCCCCAAAGACTCGTGCCTACAGGGCTTGACCTCCAATGCAGTAGTGTTTAGAGGCAGGGCTTGCAGAGGTGCCCAGATCATGACAGTGCTACTGATAAACTAATCCACTCATGAGTTCATAGTTCAAGGATCCTGTCAGGAGTGAAACGATATATAAAGAACTCAAAACAATCACCTCCTCAATAAATGATCCAATCAAAAAATGAGCAACCAAAATGAATAGACACCTCTCAGAAGTACAGATGACCAATAAACATGCAAAAAAATGTTCAGCATCACTGGCCATTAGAGAAATGCAGATTACAACAACACTGAGATACCATCTTTTTCCAGAAACCATGGCTATCATCAAAAAATCAAATAATAACAAATGTTGGCAAGGATGCAGAGAGAATGGAATGCTTCCACATTGCTAGTAGAAATGTGAAGTAGTACAAACACTATTGAGATCATCAGGGAGATTCCTCAAAAATCTAAAATTAGAATTCCACTTGACCCTGCTATTTCCCTTTTAGGTATCTTCCTAAAGAGTTGAAGACAGCATTTCACAGTGATACATACATATCCATGTTTATAGCAGAGCCATTTATAATAGCTAAATCTTAGCAATGGCCTAAAATGCCCACAACAGATGAATGATAAAGAAAATGTGCTATTTCTACACAATGGAATATTACTCTGCCATAAAGAAGGGTTAACTTGTAGCATTTGTAAATAAATGGAAGCACTTCAGGACTGTAATATTAAATGAAACAAATCAGACATATGTTTAAATATTGCAGGGTGTTGCTTACATAAGAACCCTAAAACACTGATGAAGAGCCAAATAAAAGATAGATAAAAGGAAGTGGGGAGACTTTCCTCAAATGGGAAGGGCAGCAAGAGGTAGAAGGAAGGGGAAGGAGAGTAGATGAAAAATAAGAGGATTCAATGAGAAGAAAGATTTGTACTAATAGTGTTTAGACAAGAGATCATGTCTGCATTTTTTTACTGTGAATAACTACTACAAAGACAATATGCAATGTATTCATTATTATAACTGTCCTATTAACTTGTTTTGAAACTGTCTCATTGCTATTTCTTTCTCATTAAAATTAATAAAAATTTAAAAATAAAAAAAAACTTTTAAAAAAGAGGAGAAAATGGAAATATGGTAGAGCTTTTGTAAATGGGAAAGTGGCTGGTAGACAAATGGAGCAGGAAGCGACGGGAGAGGTAGGGACATAAAAGAGTTCTTGCACTACTACTACCAAAAATCAATGTGCTCTGTACCTGATCCAGCTTCTCAGAATAAATGTCATCATTATTACTGCAAAATTTAAGGAAACATTTCATTAGCACTCAGCTCAAAGGGGCTAATTTGGAGGAATGGGCGAGGCCGCCGGGGGTGCCCACCAGAGCATACAGGTCCCCACCCCCTTCCTCCCTCCCTGGTTCTTTCCCCTTTTCTCTCCTTCTGGGCTGCTCTGAGATGAGCAGGCCTCCTCCGTCAGGCCCTTCTGTTGTGACATTTCTGCCTCGCCAGGGCCTACAGCAATGTGCAACTGGGATCCCAACCGCTCCCGAGCCTGAGGCACAAGGACTGAAATTCCAGGCCAGTATGGAAAACTGAGGGAAAGCCTATCACAAAAGAAAACGTCAAAGGGCCAAGAATGTGGCTCATGGGCAGAGTGCTCGCCTAGCACGTGCAAGGCTCTGGGTTTGATTCCTAGTACTGCAAATAAACAAAAGCAAACAAAAACTCAATACATTTTCTAGCTCTACAGCAAATAGGACACCTCCCAAAGACAGAATATAGTAGTGTGCTAAACTGAAAATTACCCAGCAGCAAAATGTGTATTGTAATCACGAGTGCTTGGGGCTCTCCCTTACTCCCCAAGTACAAATTCTGTATGTGGCACCCTAAGCAATCTTTTTTTTTTTTTTTTTTGTACATAAGAAAAGTACCCCTGGCTACACATTCATACTGAATTCTTAACAATGATTCTGTTTCCTTAGGGGTTTGGATCCTGCACTCTTTTTCTTGCACTACTACTACCAAAAGTCAAGGTATAATGTGTTGTGTGAGTGTTGTATCATAGTTTACTGGCTCATTGTCCTGAAATCCTCCTTCCCTATCATTCACTTTTTTGCTCTTCTAATATCTTTCAAGCAATAACAGTAATTGTGTGGCCTTAGGCAAGTTGCTTACATTCCTGGGGCTTTGATTTTCTTATCTGTAAAATCAGAGTGATACCAATATTATTACCTGTCCCAGAGAATTTTTATAACACAGTGCCTAACACATAAATACTGGATAAATTTGGCTTTTACATTTGTCGTAGCTATTATAGTTATGATTATTGTTGATGTCACTTCCCAGACATTCTTATATGCTAAGAAATACAATAGTAAACAAAGGAGACAACATCTGCGTCCCACAAAGTTTACCTTATGATTAGAAGGGAGAAAAGTGCATGTTTGTGTGTGCATGCAAAAGTTCAGATACTTACAGAAAATAGAGACTTAAAATAGAGTGACAGGGCTGGCCAGATCGCTCAGCAGACTAAAGCACCTCCTTTGGCAGGACCCAGTGGCCGGGGTTTGATCCCCAATGTGCCCTGCTGGTCCCACCCCCAGGGCACGCTCAGACATTGATTGAGACTGGACAGGGTGGTGCAGCCCTGGAATCCCAGCACTTGGGAGGCTGAAAATAGGAGAATCAGTATGAGTCAGATCTATGTAGTGAGACCTGTGGACCCTGTAGACCCTGTCCTAGATTAAAACAAACAAAAAATAAAATGGAGTAACAAATCACCTACACTCATCAGGATAGCTATCAGAAAACAAAACAAGTTGGCCGGGCGTGGTGGCACATGCCTGTAATCCCAGCACTCAGGAGGCTGAGACAGGAGGATTGTTGTGAGTTCGAGACCAGCCTGAGCTACAAAGTGAGCTCGAGGCCAGCCTGAACTGCATAGTGAGACCCTGTCTCAAAAAGACAAAAAAAAAAATAATAATAATAATTGATGAAGATATGGAAAAATTGAAACTCTTGTATATTGCTGGTGGAAATCTAAAATAATACAGTCTCTGAAGAAAATACTATAATAGTCTTATTTTAAAAATTAAAGAGGGGCTGGGGAGATGGCTCAGTAGAATAAGTTCTTGCCTGGCAAGCACAAGGGCTTGAGTTCAATCCCGGTTCTGAAAAAAAAAAATTAAATATACTATATGACCAAATAATTCCAATTCTGACTCTATATCCAAAAGATTGAAAGAATGGACTCAAACAGGAATTTGTGCTCCAAGGTTTACAGCAACATTCTTCACAGCAGCCAAAACAACCAGGCTTTCTGGGACATTCCTGTAATCCCAACATTTAGGAGGCTGAGGCAGGAAGATCGCTGCAAGTTCAAGACCAGTCTGGGCTACAAAAATGAGTTCAAGAAGAAGCATAACCACATAATGATGAAACCATCTCAGAAAGACAAAAAAAAAAAAAAGAAGGCCAGGCATCTGTTAGCAGATGAATGGATAAACCGGATGTGACAAATACATAGAACAAAATACTATTCATCCTGAAAAAGAAAAGGAATTCTGAAATATGCTACAACACAGATCAAACTTAAAGTCATGCTAAATGAAATGAAGCTACTACAGTGAGGTAGACAGAATAGTGAGATTCAGGAGACAAAGTAGAATGGTGGCACCCAAGAGTTTGGCGATGACGTGAATGGGATATTATCGTTTTATGGGTACTGAGTCTCGGTGTGGGAGATGGTGGTGATTATTGATGTACAATCTACCCATACACACATACAAGATACACACAACATACCTATGCACACACAAACACTATACTTCTGAATTATACACTATAAAAGAGTCAAAGTTGTAAATTACATGTCACATATAACAACAGAAACAAATCTTGTCATAAATGGTGTAGTCAGGCTTTATGTGCAAAACAATTTAATACAGGTTCATAATTCATAGTATAATAGTAACCCAAGAAAGTCAAGTAGAACAAGCGCTAGAAATCTGTCCATTCACTAGGGACGCAGAGAGTCCAGCGGAGGGCCTGGATCCCACAGCAATGTCCTGCACAAGTCCAGCTGAAGACCTACAGGCCATGGCAATGCCCCATGAGTCCAGCGGAGGGCCTGGATCCCACAGCAATGTCTCTCATAAGTCTGTTTCATGAATCTGCCCTGCAAAGGCCCAGTGGTTAGCGGTGGAAGCTAAAAATGTCTGTGCTAGCAGGCTGAGGGATCTGTACTGGAGCCGGAAGGCAATAATGAAAATGAGAGCCACAGTACCACAGCCATGCTCAATAACAGTGAGGTCCCAAGCTCCTTCTAGGATGAGAACAGTCAAGTTCATAGCAGGAAAACCAGCTTGATCAGATCCTTCAAGAGAGCCAAGACCTTCAGGAGAACCAAGACCTTCAGGAGAACCAACAGCCCTTCACCTTCTTTCTCTCCATTTCTCCTTTTGGTGTTGGCAGTAAGCGCCAGCTGGGCCTCCCACACCTGCACCACACTGGTTTAGCTCAGCTGGGTGTTCCAAGTTCACCAGCTGGCAATCCACCACAAATGGAGTGACACTGAAGAGCCTATACCGGCAGGTTCTAGACTGATGGTCACTCCAAGGTGTATGAAGAAGGAACACCAAAGCTGAACTCTGAAAGACAAGAAACAAAGGGCCTTGGGAAGATGGTGGTGGTGGGCGAGGGGAAGCAGAGGAGAGCCGGGGGCCAGGGTGTGCAAAGCCTTCAGTTAGAGCATTCAGGAATCTAAAAGACGTCAGTGGGAAGGAGTGTGGAAGGCAACGCAGGGACCCGCTGGAATGCAGGGCCCAGAAGTCAGGGTGATGGCACCAACAGCACTTCCAGGACAAGAAGCGTGTGTTTTCTCTCATACAGAAAACTAAAAAATTCAATTTGAGTGTAGAATAGTTATTAATAAGTTTTTGAGGGGGTGTGGGTAAAAGAAGGTTGGATTTCGTTGTGTATGCATGTTGGGCAATATTACACTGAGTCCTGTTAATATCTACATTTAATGAGTGTTACTCAAAAATGTTAAAAGTTTATAATATATGTAAACACTTAGACAGGTTAAATATGGAATATAGGAATTGCACGCAAGAAGGGCTATTTCATATTAAGTGAAAAGTGAAGATCAACTGTTTAGAAAACAAGATACGGATAGCCAGATAGCTCAGCAGAGCAGAGCAGCTGCTTAGGCAGAGCGCAGCGGCCAGGTTCGGATCCCTGACATGCTGTGCCGGCCCCGCCCCTAGGGTACCTTGAGACTGCACCAATTGTGGCTGGGCGTGGTGGTGCCCGCCTGTAATACCCCAGCGCTTGGGAGGCTGAAAACAGCAGGATCACTACAAGTCCAATCTGAGTAGTGAGACCCTGTAGACCACATACTAAATACACACGCACACACACACACACACACACACACACACACACACACACACAACAAATTGGGCAGACATCAAGGGGACCAGTGAGGAGTTTTGTTTTGTTTTGTTTCTAGATGAGAATTACACAGCAGAAATGGCGAACAGATAGTGTACAGGAAAGAGGCAAAACTACAGGAAAAAAGTTCTTAGTGAAGAGAAAAAATGGAATCCAGACCACTACTGAAGACTTAGTTGGCTTGATACCTCTTTAATTCTTTGTATTTAACAATGGGGCATACTTTCCTACTTTTGCATTAAACACTGAGAGCAAGTATAAATAACTTAGCTGACTTCTTGGGAAACAGCTGTTCCTGGAAGATAAGACTGTGAACCAGCTGAAATGACTTGTTCACTGCTGAGGGCCAGGCTCTGTGACAGAGCACTTGGCTAACATGTATGAGGGCCTGAGTTTGATCCTCAGCACCACAGAACAAACAAAAAAAGCCTAATAAAATGATTTGTTCATTAGACCTTCATCTGTGTCCACCCATAGCTTTTTTTTTTTTTTTTTTTTTGTGGAACTGGGGATTGAACTGAGGCCCTTGTGCTTGCCAAGAAAGCACTTATTCCACTGGGCCATCTCCCTGGTCCTACCTAAAGCTATTTTAAACCCCCTAATCCTAACTAGTTCTCCCACTTGTAAGATTCACCTTAAAAAGCAACCAGCCAAGGCCCTAAATGTATCCTAAGTACTAAGTTTCTAGCACATTACTGCCCTCATTACTGAAGTAAATCTGGCCAGCTGAGTTTGATGCAATGAACAAATTTTTCCGATAGTGTTTTGGGAAGTCAACAGTAACTGCCGAACTGCTGATGGGGAACAGTCATCCACTGTAACAGGGACTATAGATGTAAGTGCTGTGAGGGTTACACAGTGGCACTAAAATGGAGTTGTCCTCCTAAAACATAAAACTTATAGGGCAACTACCAGGTATTAGTTTCCTATGGCTGCTGTGACAAACCTTTGATTTGAAGTGATACAAACATTTAAGAGTTGTGCTGACAAGAAGTCTGAAATGAGTTTATTGTACTGGAATGAAGATGTAAGCAAGGATGAATTCCTTCTGAAGCTCTGAGAGAGAATCAGTTCCCTTGCCACTTTTAGTGGCCATAGGCTACGTTCTTTTTCTTGTCATCCCCTTTAAATCTTCAAAGCCAGAAATATTGCCATTGTGAGGTCCGCTTTCACCCTTGCACCCCCTTCTCTGACCCTAACATTCTCATCCCTCTTCACTTATAATTACTTTGGAACTTCATGATTACACTGGATCCACATAGACAATCCTGAATAATTTCTCATCTCATGACGTTTAGTTCACCTGTAAAACTTTTTCCATGCAAGATTGCCTGAGCAATTTAGCAAGAACCTATCTCTAAAAATAAAAATAAAAAAGGGCTGGGAATGTAGCTCAGTCTGAAGGCCCTGAGTTCAATCCCCAGTACAACAACAAGAGCAATAAAATGGAATCAGGCTTTTATCTTGGCAATAAAATCCAGCCACAACCTAACTTCTATAATCTCATGCATCATTACATTCCTCATCCAACTCTACTCACTTTTCATTAAAATTCAATGAACACTGCTGATTCCCCATCAGCAGTCAGGCATTATATTAGGTGCTAGGTATATGGGAGGGGAAGGAGACAATAACAAATAAGATGAATTGTGGGAATACGTGCTATAAAGAAAATACAGCATCGTAAGGGGGATGGAGAGCAGCAGCAAAAGTGATGCTGGATTATACATGTGGTCATGGGAGAATTTGCTGAAAGGAAAAGTTGTTGGGGGAGCCACAGGGAGTCTGGGAGGAACACAGATGAGACTGTGGAACATCAACTGTCAAGACCTTGATTGCAAAAGTCTGTTAGCTCTAAATCCACTAAGTCCATCTCATCACCTTTCAAGATCGAGGGTACCAGGATAAGAAGTTAAGGGGCATTCAGGTACACTTAGAGGTCTACAGCTATTACCCTAAACCTGTCATCACCTGCATTCCTGGAACAGCAGAGCCCATTTGACTAAAGCCACAGGGATAATCATTTCATAGAAACAGAAACACCCTCAAGCCACGAGGACTCCAGACCTACGAAATCAGGACTAAGATAATGGTCACCTGGACCATGGCCTGCTTCAACTAATCCTTATAAGCTGGCCTCCTGCCTCGAGGGTTGGGGAGTGTGGTCACACCACTCACCAAGTGTGCCTACCTCCATCTACTACCTAAATCACAGCCTTACTTATCTCAGCCTGAAAATTCATGCTTTAGTTCTAGTTTCCAATTCTACTAAAGCAAGAGCCCTCTAGCTGGTGACACTTTCTCTCAGGCTTTTTTTTTTTTTTTTTTTTTTTTGTCTTTTTGAGACAGGGTCTCACTATGCAGTTCAGGCTGGCCTTAAGCTCACTTTGTAGCTCAGGCTGGTCTCGAACTCACAACAATCCTCCTACCTCAGCCTCCCGAGTGCTGGGATTACAGGCCTGCGCCACCACGCCCGGCTTCTCTCAGGCTTAAACAGTAGCGTTCCCTGTCATGAAGCCAGCCCAGTTCACTTCCACACTGCTCACTTACCCCGCAGAAAACTTGTTCCCCATCACACAGCTCTGCTGCTCCCTCCTTGCCCCTAGTATCTATCTCCCTTGCTTAACGAGGGCCAAATCAGATTTCCATTAGGCTGACTGGTAGGGTGGAAGGCCATCTAACTCCCAGTCTCTATGAATTGTGGCCTTGGAGTCTTCCCTTTTCCTGGCTTGTGGACCTATGTGGGCCACTCTTCCTCCTTCTCACCTACACAGGGGGCTTCTGACTGTCACCTGTGGTGGGACCAGTTTCATCTCCTTTTCCTAGCCCCTAGAGAAGAGGTTAAATTCTTGGCTACTTTCTTTTGTAAAATAGGTCCTTAGCATTTGTATTTTTTCAGGGATTTTGTCCTCAGCCTTAGGCTTTAGCTATCTTTTCCATGCAACAGGAAGACCCCTACTCAGCCTCCTGTTCCAGATTTACGGCTCAGGTGCTGATGAGAAAACCAACCACTTGGAAAGCTGGGGGAGAACTTCGGCCAGGAGGGTGAAGGAAGGGCCCCCAAGGAGTCTGGGAAACATGCGGGGAGTGCCCACATCAGCAGCCAAGAATCACTGCCTGGAACCCAGAAACTGCTGGGCTCATTACCACACTCTGATTTGTTAAAGTGCTGAGAACTTTCAACATCTAGAACCTCTGGAAGGACTTAGTTTATTATTTTTTGTTACAAAAAATATCTTCTTTTTTTTTTTTTTTTTTTTTTTTGTCTTTTTGAGACAGGGTCTCACTATGCAGTTCAGGCTGGCCTTAAGCTCACTTTGTAGCTCAGGCTGGTCTCAAACTCATAACAATCCTCCTGCCTCGGCCTCCCGAATGCTGGGATTACAGGCATGCGCCACCATGCCCAGCTAAAAAATATCCTAAGACAGATGACACAAAGGGAGAGTGGAACCTCAGAAACATGGAAAGATGTTCAGCCTTATTATTAATAACAGAAGCTAAAATTAAAACATATACCAAAGGATTATTTTTACCTATTAGGTTAATAACATTAATAATTTCTTAAAACTTCGATTAAAATTCATGTTGAAAGAACGTGGATAAAGAAGCATTTCCTACACTGCTGATGGAAACTGTTGACTAAGAATAAGATCAACTTAGTTAAGAGCAAGGAGAATTACATCTATTTAGGGCTAATTAGAACTGCAATCCGGGAAAACACAGATGCAAACAGCTTTTAAAAATGTGCCCCAACGTTTTTTCAAAATGACTATATTTATAGCTCTACACTGCAAGGAGGTTGGAGATTACATCATCTGTTAGTCAGAAATTATGGTGGGTGCTGGCAAAAGTTAAGCTGTTCTGTACAAAAAGGACTGAATGTGGTCTCCACCTCTGGGTAGTTTTGGGAAAGGGGTCTGGCGTAAAGGGCATCAGCAGAGGTGAGCAATGTTTCTGCACTCAGCTATATAGGGAGGGCAGAAAAGGTACACCTGGGGCTTAGTGCAAGCGCTCAACTGCAGGGGAGTCTGAGGCCTGGTTAACAGTGGCCTCCCAACTCTTTTCTAAGTTTCCCAAACCAATGCTATTTTTTATATTTTTCTTCTTGATAAAGTATAAATTGACTCAACATCTAAGGAAGGTGATTTGGTTTGGTTTTTTGTTCTGTAATACTAGGGACTGAACCCAGTGCCTTAGCCCAGAGTACATTACCAGCCTTTATTTTATTTTTTAAAATTATTTTTAATTTTTTTTTTGGCAGACCCAGGGATTGCACTCAGGCCTTTGCACTTGCCAGGGAAGTGCTTGCTCCACTGAGCCATCTCCATGGCTCTATTTTTAATTTTTGAGACAGAGTATCACCAAATTATTAAGTTACATAGGCTGCACTTGAACTTGTGATCCTCCTTTCTCAGTCTCCCATAGTGCTGGGATTACAAATGTTCACCCCTATGATGATGGGCTGCAATTTGGCAGTATTGATCACAATGACAAGAGCAGGCTGGGGAGATATCTCAGTGGTATACGTGCCTGTCTGGCAAGTGCAAGGTCCTGAGTTCAAGCCCCAGTGCTTAAAAAAAAAAAGACAAGTGCCAATGTTTTCTAACCCAAGAAATACAAATCTATGAAATTATTCTCATTATTCTTACTCATGGAAATGATATACCGCTTGCATTACATTGCATTAGCAAGAAGACTGGAAATAACCCAGTACTCACCAATGGAGGACTTAGTTAAATAAAGTACACTAAAGACACATGGTAGAATAGCACACACCATGGCGACAAGTGAGAAAGCTCTATGTGTTCTATCCACAGTCTCCTAGATTTTGACTTAATACTATTATTATTGTTATCTTTTTTGTATTTTAGGGAAGGATCTACAGGGTGTTCAAGGTCTCGCTAGTAGATCGGACTCACAGTGATCCACCTATTTACAGCCTCCCAAGAGCTGGGATTACAGGCGTGGTACCAGGCCCCGTCTCTATTGCTGTCTCAGCACGCCCTGGGGGGCGGGACCAGCTCGGCAGCCTGGGGATGGAACCCCCAGTCCCTGCACCTGCTTGCAGGTGCTTTAATCGGCTGCGCTATCTGGCTGGTCCCCTATTATTATTAATATAATAAATTTTTAAATAATTTTAGATTTTTTTTAAATTGTAAAAACAGTACAGATTTTCTTTCTTTTTTTTTCAGATTTTCTGAATATCCCTCACAAATTTCAGTGTCCCCCAAATGTCATCATATTAAAGTGTACTTTGTAAAAACAAAGAAACAAAAATGTCATCATATTAAAGTGTACTTTGTAAAAACAAAGAAACCACTGCTGGAACACTTAGGTTTATAAACTCCAAATTTCATTTCCATTTTTCTAGGTTTTTCTAAGTCCTCTCCTGCTCCACCTTTCCATTGTACCTCTAAACTGTGACAGTTTCTCGGACTTTCTGAACCTCACAGTTTTGATGGTTTGGGGCAGTACTCTTCAGGTACTTTGCAGGATTTCCCACAATTCCTGTTTGGCTGATGTTTCCCACGTGACTAAAGTGGGGTTGTGTCCTTGAAAGTAAAACCAGAGGTGAGGTGAACTCTCATCGCCCTACAGCTGGAGATGCACAGTTGCTCACCACCACATGCCCGGTGGTGGGGGTGGCGGGGGCTAGCGGCGGGGACTATCGGACTGTCACAGGGTCTTCTCTCCAAACTCTATGCTTTCAATCTATCAACAAACAAAATTAGAGCAGATTTAGCTTAAAGTTCTTAATTGGCTTTATGTACAATTGCAGAACCAGGCACCCCTTCATTCTATAAAACAGGGTTGTGTCCTACGTAAGTAGATTTTATAAACAGAAAAGGGCTGAAGGAAGCAAAAACCAAGGTCAAAGAGTGATTAGACATTTAAATGTTATTTCATCATAAGGCAAGAAAAAGGAAGTAGAACAATAGGGAAAAATGACTGGCTAAGAGTAGGTTATTTCAGGTTATTTTTTGTTAAGAATTAAAGCAGGGGAACTTCATTACACTGGCTGTACCTGGACGGTTTGAGCAACTTGGCTATTCTAGATGTCCTGGTTTTTAAAAAAGGCAAAATAACAAATTAGTTTCAGTCTGGTGCTCTACAACTTTAGTATGTGTAACACCATTTTCATTTTTGGTCTGGTTTGGTGGGGCCTAGTGCAGGAAGTTAGCCTGAAATAATGGTCTGCCTTTTCTTTGTCGTTGTTCTTCTTTTGGTACTGGGTTTGAATTTAAGGCATCCTCTATACTAGGCAAGTTCTCTGTCATGGAACCATATCCCCAGCCCTTTTTATTCTAAGTCAGGGTCTCACAAAATTGCTCAAATTGACATCTGATCCTCCTGCCTCAGCCTCCTGAGTGACTGGATTTCAGGCATATACCACTGTGCCTGACTAAAATATTTTATTTTAGCAGAATTAAGTCACTACTGAACTAAGTACATGCTCGTGTACTTAGAGCTTCAACAACAGAAAGTGACTAATTCAACCCACTGACAAAAAAAAAAAAGTGACACTGGGCTTGATGCATTTTCAAGAAGGGACTAGAGTCTGGTTGATAATTATTGTAGGTTTTCTTTTACAAGATGGGAGATGTCCATCAAGACCGTTCTGCCTCTAGAACAAGACTGTGTCTGCTTGGCACAGGCTGTTTTGTTGAGGGATTGCTAGAATACAAGGAGGCTGTAGATTCAGGGGAGTGACTGCAGAACTGGGGTGCTTGCAGGTAGTCAACTGTCCCTAATAATCTCTCTGTGTCTTTAGCCCTGAAAGGGGCTGAGATAAGTTATGTGAATAAACAAAGCACCAATCACCCTTGTTTTGCGGATTTTCAGACAAACCCTCCATAAATGATTAACATGTCTATAGACAAATTTTAATTAGTAATAGGTTAGGGATCCAGGAGTTTGTCTTTTGTTCCTATAGTAATCTCCAATTGTATTGATCCAATACTATGTTATTTATTTTGTTTCTCAAATTGTCCCACAGTTGGCCTTTGGGAGTTCCTTCAGGTTGGTCCTTGGGTCCTCCACACTAAGCACATCCTGTTGTGTTTTGACACTTCCTTTCTTTTGATTCTGTTGCCTGAGGGGCAGCGTCTGGCTTCCTTCTCTCTCTCAGCAGCTGGCCCTTTCCTCAGAAGCCTCCCAGATTTTCTCCCCTTTGGACTACATACCCTTATCCCTTTCCTACTAGCTCATAGGAGCAGCCTTTCATGGAGGGCTCAAGTCAGAAAACACCACAGCTCAGCTGTGTCTGTCCCCGAGACAACTAAGCAGGCCTTCAGGAAAGCCCGGGGGTCTAGTTCCCAAACCTCCTTCCACCTGTGGTACACTGGGTCCTTGGGACATTGGTGCGGGGCTGGGAGGTTCTGTCACCATGACACTCTGATGAAGCTTCTCCAGGGACTAGGACCCAGGGAGGTAGGACTGCAGAGGAGTGGCCAGACAACTTGTCCCCAGGGTTTTTTCAGAAAGGACCTGGCTAGCTGGAGTCACAGACTTGCTGACAGGCGGGCGTGGGAGCAGGGATCCTCTTCTCATCCCCCCTGTGCATGTTTATCTCCTTACCCAACTCCCAGATTTCTCCCTCAGAGATGACTGATAAAAGGCCACTTCCTTCCAAGAATCGACAGAGAAAGAAACACAGGCCGTGGGCCTCTGCTGGCTTCCCTACATCTGTGCAAGTACCAAAGCGCAGAGTGCACAGGGAAGGGGGGTAGAGAGATGGTGTGGAGGCCAGTGTGAGAGGGCACAGCAGGGGAGCAGGTCACAGGGAAGCAGCCTCCTTCCTGTACTGTGAACACACCTTGCCGCCTTTGCCCCTGATTCTAACCGGTTTTCTCTCCAGCCCCATGACACCATCCTCTTGCTACCATCCTCTTTTACTGGGGCCACGAACTTTCTCCTCCTAATATGCTTATCTTATTCCAATCATCTGACAGATGATTTTCTTCCCCACAAATCAGATTATATCATGAATCCATTTCAAACTCTTGAATGAGGGTGACATCATACCCAAGTGAGCGAGTGCTTGGCTGACCTTTCATGTCCAAGGCGATAAGTTCAATCCCCCGCATGGAAAAAAGCAATCCTCGAATGACCCTCCTTGACTGTCATAATGAAATCCAGAATCCTCACCCATTTCCTCCAGCCTCTACCTTAGGCCTTGCCCACCTCACCACCTAATCTAAGCCAGCTCAGCTGGCCCTGCCCTTGTGCTCGGGATTCCTGTCTCCACTGAGTGCCAACCCTTCAGCTCCATCTGCTTCAACCTTCACACCTTTATTGTGGGCACTGCTTCCCAGAGAAGCTTCCTTTTATCTAAATAAGACCACAGGAGTATTTTTTCAGAATGCCTATATGCATCCTACAATTCATAGTTACATAGCTCATGGTTATTTTACATTATGGCTACCTCACTGCCTTGTAAATCCCTTAAAGGAAAACATCATATTTATATAATAGTATTATATTTATTTAGCTCACCATTAAAGGTATTTCATTCCTCTTTAAGAATGAATAATATTTCATTGCTTATGTACAGCACAATTTATTAATTAGGTCAATATTTGGGTTATTGCTACCAAAATTTGGTTATTATGAATACTATTACTGTGAATAGTTATTTACAAGTTTTGACATTTATATATTTTCACATATCTGTACTTGATTATATATTTACTGGGTAAAATGAAAACTTTACATGTAATTTTTAAGTTTCCAATAGTAGGGATTGAACCCAATGCTCTTACACTGTAGGCAAATGGCCTACCACTTTAAGCAAGTGGCCAGCTCTACCTATCTAACCCTTTTCATATTTTATCTTTGAGACAAGGTCTTGCTAATTGGCTAGGCTGGCCTTGACTGGAGTCCTTACTCCTCAGCCTCCCCTATAGCTATAATTACAGGAATGTGCCACCAGGTCTACCTTTACTTTACATTTTGAAGACCTGCCAAACTGTTTTCCAAAGAAGCAGTTCCTATCAGGAGCACAGGAGAATTCTGAGTTTTCTGTCTTTTTGGTTTTTTTTTTTTTTTTTTTTTTTTTTTTTTTTTTTTTTTTTTTTTTTTTTTTTTTTGGAATTGGAGATTGAACTCAGGTGCTTGAACTTGCCAGGCAAGTGCTTATTCTACTGAGCCATCTCCCAGCCCATGAGTTTTCTGTCTTAACCAATTCTCACATTTTTATTTTGTCGCAGTGGGGTAAAGTATCTCAATATAGTTATGATTTGTATTTCTCTATAACTAATGATACTAGGCATCTTTTCATGTGCTTATTGGCCATTTGTAATTCATCTTTAGAGAAATGTCTATTCTGATCTTTTGCTCATTTTTAAAATTGTTTTCTTTTTATAATTGTATAAGTTTCGACTTCCAATGTAACAGTGTCACGGCAGAGCTTTAGTGTTTGCAGACAGAAAAAGGTAAACCATCAAGGAATTCAGAGCCACTAAATACTTGTAACTTGGACCAACTTGAGTTTTGACTTCTCAGATCAACTGGCAATAGAAAATGAGAAGCAGTGTGGCACAGATCAGGCTTTCTTCTGGTCATGACAGAAGAGAAAATTATTACTCTTATCAGAGGATCTCCTCCACTGAAGACAGAGATGCAGAATGAAAAATGTCACCCAGGATAGAGATCATTGTGATTACAGCAGGTCAGACTATGAGCATTCAAGAAGAGGGCATTCTTATTATGGTAGTGTGGATTTCTGAAACAGGGACTGAGAGAAATGCAGAGAATGAGAGATAGAGAGATGGAGAAGAAGAGGTCCTGGGAATCCCCATCTCCAGGGAGAAGAAGCCCAGATGCCTCAGCACACCAGGGTTCAGCTCAGGATGAGTCTGCTGCAAAGAAGAAGAAAGACGAGCTGGACACACTCCTTACTCGCACCAGTGGAGCATACATTCCTCCCGCAAAGCTCAGGATGATGCAAGAGCAGATTACACATAAAAACAGCTTAGCATAACAGAGGATGAGCTGGGAGGCCTTAAAGAAGTCAGTCAACAGTCTTATCAACAAAGTCAACATTTCCAATGTAAGTGTTATTATTTTCCTGAAGAGCTTCTTCAGGAAAATACAGTCAGAGAAAGAGGACTGCTATCCAGATCTGTTTTACAAGCACAGAGCGCATCTCCAATCTTCACAGGTCTATGCAGCATTGTTGGTGATTATCAACTCAAAATTTCCGCAGATTGGAGAATTAATCCTCAAGAGCTTAATTCTTAATTTTCAAAAAGTTTATCGAAGAAATGATGAGCAACTTTGTCTAACTACTTTCAAAATTTGTAGCACATCTTATTAACCAAAATGTGGCACGTGAAGTTCTATGCTTCGACATGCTCACTCAGAGATGACTGTGTTGAAATGGCTGTTGGTTTTCTCAAGGAATGTGGCCTCAAATTAACACGTGTCACCAAGAAGAATCAAGACAATCTTTGAACACCTTCAAAACACTGCATGAATCTGAAATTGACAAAACAGTTCAGTAAATGATTGAAGTGATGTCCACTGTATGGAAGGACAGTTCCAGTCACTGGCTCAGGGTACCTGGGGGCGGAGTCACTCCAGCATGTGGTGCCTGGGATAGAATCCAGGTCCTGGTACTTGCCTAAACAGGCACACTTAGCCTGCTGAGCTTTCTCACCAGCCCCCAATTTTTTATTTTCTTATAGAGTACCAATTTAATCTACTTTCTTTTGTTGTTTGTGTTTTTGGAGTCATATCTAAGAATCTACAGGCAAATCCAAGGTCATGGATTTACCACTATGCTTTAAGAGTTTTATACTTTTCGTGTAGCCAGGTGTGGTGATGCATGCCTGAAATCCCAGCAAATTTTACAGTTCTGATTCTTAATTTAGGCCTTTGCATTTGGTATCTCTGATATGAGGTAAGGATCTCACTTTATTCTTTTGCATGTAGCTATCCAATTGTCCCAGAACCATTCATTGAAAAGACTGTTCATGGAACCAGGCATGTTGATACATACCTTTATCTCCCAGTATTCAGGGAGCTGAGAGGAGAGCATTATTTGAAGCCAGCCTGAACTACATAGTGAGACCCTGTCTCAAAAATCTGTTCTTTCCCATTAGTACATGGTCTTAACACTTCATGAAATCAGCTGACCACATATTTTTTAAAAGGTTTGTCTTTTTCTTGAACTCTCAATTCTCTTCCATTAACTTATATATTATCCTTACTTAAGGGATATACAGCATTGATTACTGTTACATTGCAGGAAGTTTTGAAACTGATAAATATGAATCCTTCAACTTTTTCTTTTTCAGGGATACTGTGGCTACTCTTAGTTTCTGTAGTTTTCATATAAATTTTAAGACCAGTGTATCAATTTCTATGAGAATTTGCTTTTGTTTTTTCCTCTATTTTAGGGTTTACAGAGTGTTCAGGGTCTCACTACTAGATTGGATTTATAGTGATCCTCCTGTTTACAGCCTCCCAAGTGCTGGGATTACAGGCATGTGCCACCACGTCCAGTCTCAATTGCTGGCTGAGGACACCCTGGGGGTGAGGCTGGCATGACAGACCCAGGGATTGAACCCCCCCCCCCCGCACCTGCTTGCAGGGGCTTTAATCCTCTGAACAATTTGGCTGGCCCTATGCGAATTTGTTTTTAAATGAAGAATCTGGACCTTAGAATAAATTCATTTAAAATAGAACTGGCTAGGCATGGTGTTGCATGCCTATAATCCCAGAACTCAGGTGGCTGAAGCAGGAAGATCACCACAAGTTTGAGGCCAGCCTGAGATAAACAGTGAGTTCAAGACCAGCCTGAACTATCTCTAAATAAATAAATAATCCATGAAAGAGCTGAAGGATAGAATTGAGAAAAGGTTCTAGAAAGCAGAACAAGAAGACAGAAAAAAAGATAAAATAAGATGATTTAAAGTATTAGTTGAAGGGGCCAGGGAGATGGCTCAGTGGAATAAGCACTTCCCTGGCAAGCACAAGGGCCTGACTTCAATCCCCAATTCCACCTAAAAAAAAAAAAAAAGGATTAGTTGAGAAGATCTAATATCCAGCTGGCTCCTGAGGGGTGATGGTTGGGCAGGGGGGCTGCTACAATGGTGGTCTCCAACCTTCGGATGGATCTCTGTGCTGAGGCAGGTCATGCCTTCTGCCTGGTCCACGTGCAACTGCAGGATTCCCCGATGTTTGTCTGAGACCTCATAAAAGAAAGACTGCAGTGACAACAAGGATCGCCTATTGTGAAGGTGTTGCTAGGAGCACAGATCCAAAGGGACTCTGGTCAGTAAAAGTACAGCGATAAACAGTTCTAGATAATCTTTCTTCTGACCTCCTGAGAGTCTTTGCCAACCCTGAAGACACACCCAGCCAGACCTCTGTTCTCCTCCGGAAGACAGTAAGCAGTCTATGTGGGGAAGGGGGGAGGGGAGGCTGCCCCGGCCCCTGACCGCTGCCAGCTTCAGAAACCTTCACATTTAGTGTGCAGCGGTCTCACGGGACTGCCCAATGCTCAGCCCAGCTTGTGTCCTGGCTAACAGTGCTGAATGCAGCCTTTTAAAAACTTCCCTATAAAGTACCATGAAAATGAAAGATGCAAATGTATTCCAAGGTGTAAACACACCCCAAATCTCCAAGTAACCACAACTGTGGGCAGATAGAGGCAGGTCAACGTGGCAACACCAAGCTCATTTTGGGATTTAGTCTTCTTGCCCTCAGGATGGCTCTCCACTCAGACTTCACTCAAGGGAGTCCACCGATTTTGCTTAAGACTGGATGCCAACATTTGAGGAGAGACGAAATGGCAACCCAAGAAAGCTTCATGTTACTCATAAATCAAAATAAACATTTGGCGAAACAAATATCTACGATGTCCAACATACATAGTAATTGCTTTACGTGATTTATATCTGGAATAGGACCTGAGAACAGAAAGTTCTTCACGCGTTTGCAGCAGTGACCTTTTAATGCAAACCAGGGCTGTGCTGCTCCCGTGCGGGGAGCAAAGCGAGGGAAAGTAGACTCTGAAGCCACAGGAGATGCCAAAAGGTTTTGCGAACATGAAGACTCCCCCACCTGTGTAGATACAGGCAGATAGGACTGCACGTTATTCTAGAGAAAAAGCTTGAGATTTTGCTGCCACCTTGTGGCGGTCCTCCCACAACACCATGTCCCATCATCTGGTGTGCTGGGGCTCCTGCATCTTATTTAGGACCAAAAAAGATCAAGATAAGAATATCCCATAAATTATATTCTCACATGTGTATAACAAGAACAGAAGAAAATAACTTTAAAGGAATAGAAGAGTAGATATTGATGAAAGGTTTTTGGAGCCAGGCAAAACTTTATACTACCAGCTTAGCATTAAGCTGGCTGCGTAATACAGAACAAGCCACTTTATTTATTCTGTGAGACAGTAAGTGGCAATCGTGATAGTACTGTGCTTCCTTCATGATGAGAAGACAAAGGAGATAATGATTCTTTGCACTGAATTCCTGGCATATGGTTATTTACAGATTTAAAAAAGTAGGTGGATAAGGAAATCAAGCTAGTTCCTTTCTGGGAGTCCTTTTTTAAAAAACAAAATTTTTGGCTATATAATTGGAATTAATCAAAATATTCGATTTGTAATATAATGGTCACCACTGGTTGTGGCACAGAGAAAATGTGCCTCTGTATAGACATGAGTATTAGAAACTATCCGAATTCAGTAATCCAGTGAAACTCCAGGATTGAAAGAACACAACCCCCACAGCTGCACACACCTACATTTTTCCCACACACAAAGGGATCTGCAGCTGCCAGCTGGATTTAGTCACTCGTTTCCTCCTTATGCCACTTTGTCATCAAGAGGACTGTTTCTGTCTCAGCTGGGCTATGCTGATATGAAATCAACAGGATTCACAGGTGGCCTTTAAATCTAGTGAGAATGAACTCCAGCCTAGGAAGAAGGGTGTACTGTGATTTAGGGGGAAATTGAAAAGATAAAAGCACTAGGGGCTTGCTTTCTCGAGGACTAGGAGGAGGTTTGTGCTTTTCCATTTTCTTAGTGAATGTTTGTGTGTGTGTGTGTGTGTGTGTGTGTGTGTGTGTGTGTGTTAGGAAAGAGCCTGCAGGGTGTACAGGGTCTCACTACTAGATCGCACTCATAGTGATCCTCCTGTTTACAGCATCCCAAGAGCGGGGATTACAGGCAGGGGCCATCACACCCAGTCTCAATTGCTGTCTCAATGGCAGGCCCAGGGATCGAGCTCCTGGCCCCAGAGCTTGCTTGCAGGTGCTTTAATCCACTGCGCTATTTGGATGGCCCAATTAATTAATTAATTTCATGCAATTGCAGATTGAACTCAGGATCTTGTGCTTGCCAGGCAGGCAAACTTATTCTACTGAGCTATCTCCCCAGCCCCCTCTTAGTCAAATTTATCTATTAGTTTCTTTTAAAATTTTTTTTCTAACTTACTGTATCACCTTTAACACACAAACACACACACACACACACACACACATTTTCTTTCTCTAAATTCTAAGTGAGTCAAAGTGAACCTTTTCTCTTTGTAAATAAAATTCCACAAGGAATACTCAACCTACTTTCCCTTGGTTAATAAAAACATTTATTTATTTATTTATTTATTTATTTTTTGTCTTTTTGAGACAGGGTCTCGCTATGCAGTTCAGGCTGGCTTTAAGCTCACTTTGTAGCTCAGGCTGGTCTCGAACTCACAACAATCCTCCTGCCTCAGCCTCCCGAGTGCTGGGATTACAAGCATGCGCCACCACGCCCGACAATAAAAACATTTAAATCTACCAGTTTATATCTTTAAACACAGATTTGTCTTAGAATTAAATATATTTTTCATTCATTCTTTCTCTAAAGATGGTGATGTGATAATGTTGATTTCTCTTTGACTTTAGTTTGACTGGATTTCCTGTTTGGAATTTTTTTCCGAGACAGGGTTTCACTACATCTGCTGGTCTTGCTTATTTATCCCAGGCCAACTTCGAGTCACAGTGATCCTCCTGCCTCTGCCTCCCAGCTGCTGAGCATATAGGCAAGTACCAGCATGCCCCGCTACACCTTCTTAAATTTTGAAGTAGTTGAGTGGTTTGTTTGGACTTAGTCACTGATTAATTACAATGTAGCTAGAGAATTTGGTCTATACCATTTCTGCTTTTTGAAATTTATTAAGATGTGGAACACGCAGTCAACTTAATATTTGTACCTGATCCATATATCACAGGCCATAGATTCAGGTCTGATAAGAAACTGTAACTTCGCATTCTATTAATACACTTTTTCCCTTAATCTTGATTACTTATTACCCCGAATGTCCATTAAAGAAAAACTAACAAAAACAATGGCGCGCTCACAGTATGAGTCACTTCCAAGTAAATTCATTCTTGTTTGGTCCTTTTTTCTTTTCAATGTTTTCCCAGGGCTTCCCGGATTAGTGCTTCCCTTTCCGACCTTCTCCAGGGAGTTGCTTGTAACTCCCGACACTGTTGGTGTTAGCAGAGGGCGCTCCCGTGTCCTGCGGACGCTTCCTGTCGGCTATGGAATCCACTGCGAGGCCAGCCGTCGTCCTCCCAGGCCTCTGTCACCTCCCTGACCTTGCAAACAATAGCTTAGCGCCTGCCTCTTGGGTTTGGGCTCCCGCCCCCGACTCCCGAGCAGTTGTCACTCTCCTGCCTCCAGGAGCCCCTCTCAGGCACAGGGGACCCCCGGCTTAGCTCTGCGATCTGCAGGCGCGACGCTGCCCATCTCGGGTCCCCTGGCTCCGTCCCCAGGCGGCGGGGGTCGGGCAAGGTTTACAGCCGGCCCTGCTCTCCCTGCTAAGCGTCCGCTTCCGAGCTTGCGTTCCTCACTTGGGAGCCTCTGCTACCTCCTTCAGGGTAATTGAAACGGTCGGGAAAGGGGGGCTCGACAGCGGACCTGGCCCCTTCTGTTTGCCTCGCGTTCCCTCAAAGCCCCTCCTGCGCGGCGGCCCCCTCGGAATCCACCGGCCGTGTCCAGGCTGTGGCGCCACCTGGTGGTCGTTCAGTGACTCCGCACGGTTCTGTTAGAAGGGCGTCTTGGGGGGGGCAGCAAAGCATCCGCTCGGTTAAAGGACAGGTGACACCTGCCGAGAGGCGAGGGGGACCGCCCGCTTTCTGTTTTCAGGTTTCTCATGGGAAACTGTTCTAGCAAAAGAGACCCATTATATATTTTTGCCCAATTGTATTTTGTCTGGATATTAAATTTGCTAACCTTCTATATTGACCAACTTGTAAAACAATGTATCTTTTTTTTTTTTTTTAGTATGTGAAAAGACTTTTTATTAGTTGACTATTACCATATTATATTAGTGTATTTCTTCCAGTGGCAAACTAAGCACAGGATAACATTTTTCTTCAATTCTCCCATGAATCTTAGTATCATCTGTCTTTTGGAGGATTCAGTTTCATACGACGTCTGTGATACTGCCCGCGAGGATACCAACGATGCTTCGTCGTAAAGAACATTCTACTAAGTTGTTCTATCATAGGTCCTTGCTCAAGGAATTCACTTTCATTTTCTCCTAATCTGGTTTTCGGCACTTGATCATGTGTTTCTTCAATACTATGGACAGGATCTGGTTGAGGCATGGGTCTTGTGTGTCCATATGGAATGTCCACAGAAGGGTAGTAGCATACCATTGTCCTGCCGTCAGATGTCAGAGCAAGCTCTACTTTGCAATTATAGTCATCTGGAAGAGAAGAATATATAGATTTACAGCAAATGTGAGATAAAGCTCCATTTTGGATTGGAAATAAATGCTTCAAAAGAAGTCTCTTTGATATCTTATTGCTGCTGCCGCTGTCATAGTATATGAAGAAGCTTATCAGGCGATGTGAAAAAAGATGCAGAAGAAACCACCTTTAAAATCTGCTTCTAAGCACCAATTTTCATTCCGCTAGGCCGCAGTCTTGCCCGCAAAACAATGTATCTTTATCATGGAGAAATATGGAAAATTTCTTTCAAGTGTTGTTTTATATGTTAAAAAAATCTTTTAAACTAAATTTGATTCACAGAATCCACACCAATTTTACCCTATTAAAAAATTTCCAGCATTGGACAGGGGAGATAGCTCAGCAGCATAAGTGCCTGCCTGGCAAGTGCAAAGTCCTGAGTTCAACCCCAGTACTGAAAAAAAAAAAAAAATACAGCAACGAAATACTAATTCAAAACATGATTCTAATGCTTGTCATAGATCATCTTAAATGTCATATTTCACTGAATCAGTTAACACTGAGTAGGCAGAACTTTTTGGAAATAATACCTGGTATAGCGAGCATTCTAAGGAAAAATCTAGCTTTTGAAGGAAATTTTGTTACTCTTTTCACTCCACATCCATTTCCTCCTCTTCTGACAATAGCATACTAGTTTTTCTTGGGAAACTAACATTTCCCTGTTGGACATTGCTTGGTGAGTCTGCCAATTAAGATGCATTGAGCATTAATTTCTGGATTAGAAAATAGGTGTCATTAATTGGATACTTTCTCTGTGGCAAATGGATTTTAAGCAAAATAAGAATGAAAACACCTGACGCTGACTTACCTGGTAGCTGACTGATGTCGTAGATAATTTATTGCTTTCTAAGCACCTGCCTGGCAAGTGCAAGGTCTCAAATTCGATTCCCAGTACTAAATAAGCAAACATCTTTTTCCGTGGTTCCCAAAAGCCACTTGGCTTCTGCCCTTCAAGGGCTGAATTTTTCAGCTTTCTGTTTCAGTTCTGTGAGCTGATCCAAAATTTACTTTATCTGGTGGTTTTGGTCTGAGTTGATTTGGTTTTGTAAACAAAAAATCTGAACTTCTACAAATGAATGCTTGATTAACTTATGTTTGGTCTTTTTGTTGTTGTTGTTGCTAATAAAAGACATGTAGTAATTAATTTGCCTCAGAACTTGTGTGTGTGTGTGTGTGTGTGTGTGTGTGTGTGGTGATACTGAGGGTTGAAACGACAGCACTGCACAGTGGTCTACTGCTGAGCTACATCTCTAGCCCTTTTAATTTTGAGACAGGGTCTCACTAAAGTTACCCAGCCTGGCTTCAAAGTTGTGGTCTTCCTGTCTCCCGTCTCTTTAATAGACAGGATCACAGCTGTGTCAATAAACCTGGATAAAGATGGTTGGCATAGGCCTTTTTAACCTGTTGAATTTTTTCTTTTCTTTTCTTCAGTTATTTTTAAATTCCAAATGATATTTGTATGTGTATGGGGGAAGTGTTGGAGATTGAACCGGAAGCTCTTGTATTAAGCTCCATCCCTAGTTTTGATTTTTTTTGTTTGTTTGTTTTGGCAGAACTGGGGATTGAACTCAGGTTCTTGTGCTTGACAGGGAAGCGCTTATTCCACTGAGCCATCTCCCAGGCCTTTTTTTTTTCCCCCACTTCTTTGTTCATTTGAAATAAGGTCTTGCTATATAGCCTAGGCTAACCTTGAGCTCACTATGTGGTCCAGGCTGGCCTCAAACTCACAGTGATCCTTCTTCTCAGCCTCCTGATTACAAGAGTGCACCACCATGCCTGGTGTGGCCTGCATCTAAATCAAACTTGAAACTGTTATCCAAATCTCCTTTACCATAAGCCCAATATCAAAGCTATCTAGCAACACTACAATAAAACTACTGACCAAGATCACTTATGAGTATCAGTGGAAATATCCTCAATGACTCTGGCACTTGTTTTATTTCACCTTTTCTTTCCTTACCTATACATTGTATGTTTATATATGATCTGAGAAGCCTGGGCCAGGCAGATATCTCAGTGGACTAAAATGCCTGCTTAGGCAGATGCAGGGGTCAGGGGTTCAATCCCCAGGCCTGCTGTGCCAGCCCCACACCTGGGGTGCATTGAAAGTGGGATAGTGGCACACGCCTGTAATCCCAGCTCTTGAGAGGCTGAAAATAGGAGGACCATTATGAGTCTGATCTAGTAGTGAGACCCTGAACACCCTGTCACACAAACAGCACCACACCCCACAATTTACTTCCTCAGCTTAGAGTTTCCCAACCTCATAAAAGTGTATGTTTTAGTTTCAACCTGTGTGAAAACTGGCCTGCAGCTAGGAATTCTTAGAAAGAGATCACCACCTTTTGATGGAGTATCTTTTGACCAATGCCTAATGATCAATATGTCCTAAAGCCCAAGGCTAAAACATATCTGGGCAGGGAAGGAAAGGAAAAGGGACATAAAAGGAATTAATATGTGCCATGCTCATGTACCAGCTGCCATGGTGAATGCAATCATCATGTACTGAAGACATGCACTAATAAAAATAAAAATTAAAAACCTTTAAATCGGGCCGGGCGTGGTGGCGCAGGCCTGTAACCCCAGCACTCGGGAGGCTGAGGCAGGAGGATTGTTGTGAGTTCGAGACCAGCCTGAGCTACAAAGTGAGCTTAAGGCCAGCCTGAACTGCATAGTGAGACCCTGTCTCAAAAAGACAAATAAATAAAAAAAATAAATAAAAACCTTTAAATCAAATGCCAATCTCATCAGGAAACACACACAGAGACACTCCCAGAACAGTTAGCCAAATACCAGGGCACTACCTCACCCATTCATCTTGGCATACAAAACTAACCACAATACATATCTAATATAAACAAACTTCAGGATTTCCCTCTTCATACTGAATAAAAAGGTAACAATTCTATGTATTTCTCCACTGTCACCTTCTCCTTTTCAGTAGATATGTTAGAAAGTTTATTTGGGGAGTATGTTAGAAAGTTAGAAAGGTTCTTTTTCAGTTTTTTCTATGATTTTGTTATTCTTATTTTTACTTTTCCCTTTTTAAGAAATATATATATGTATATATTTCAAAAAATGTAGAAAGGACATTGAACAAAAGATGAAGAGATTATGTGTAAACTATAACTCTCAAAAAAAACCTGTATAGTTTTAAGTTTATATTATTAGACAAGTTACGTATAAGGAATTAAAATGTATATTTATACCATTTCATATATGGTTATATGAATAAAATTATATAAATATGAGCACTTTTAGAAAAAAAAGACAGATATCACCATCACAGAATGGACTTTTGTGATAAAAAGAATAAAGTAAAATTTTATCAAGTTTTTTTTTTTTTTTTCGGTACCAGGAATTGAACTCAGGACCTTGTAAGGCAAGTGCTTATTCTACTGAGCCATCACCCCAGTCCTTATCAAGATATCAAATTATTAGACTTTAACTATTACCGCATTAATGGTCATATCTGAACAGTTTGAAGATACAGTAAAGAAATAATTGTCAAATTATCAACGCCATCAGTTTGTTCCTGTGCTCACTGAACAGAATACTTGCAGTACAAACCAGCTGCTAATCTCCAACTGAGCCCAATAAAAGACCTAAATATTTTTGGCTCCTGCCATTCAGATTTGGTGGTGATGTCAGTGCCATAGTTCAAGTTTTCTTTTTCCCCAAGTACCTGACTGAAGAGTCACCGATGGACAGGATATCATGTCTGCATCTTGTACTATGAATAACTACTACAAGATAACGATATGCAATGTATTAATTATTGTAACTGTCCTACTAAACTGTTTTGTTGTTGTTGTTGTTGTTGTTGTTGTTGTTTGTCTTTTTGAGACAGGGTCTCACTATGCAGTTCAGGCTGGCCTTAAGCTCACTTTGTAGCTCAGGCTGGTCTCAAACTCACAACAATCCTCCTGCCTCAGCCTCCCAAGTGCTGGGATTACAGGCATGTGCCACCACGCCCGGCTTATTTCTCAATAAAATAAAAAAAAAAAAAGAGTCACCGAGCATAACTGTACTTTTTTGTTATAGTGATTTTACAAACTGCAGCTTTGTTCACTGCACATCAAAAATGCTTTTGGGGTATTTTAAAAATGAGACTGAAGAAAGTTTTGCACACACTTACTGCATTATGTAATTACTTGAGAAAATACTTGCCTTTCAACTTGGAATTTGGAACCAGATCACAACAGGACAGCATGGGTTAAGTTCTGAGCTGACATTTTTCGAGCAGTTCCAAACTACCTTGTACATCCGACTTTGCTTTGATTTAAAAAAAAAAAAAATGTAGAAAAGACAGGCATGGTGGAGCATGCCTTATCCCCAGAATTCAGGAGGCTAAGGCAGGAGGATCGCTGTGAGTTCCAGGCCACCCTCAGCCACCTGGTGAATTCAAGGCTAGCCTGTACTATATAGAGACCCTGTCTCAAACAAAGCATATTGAAAAGATGTTCTGTCATTCTACACTGCCAGTAGTCCATGGTGCCATCTTATTATTTTAGATGCGCTTCTGGTTGCTTCTGTGTGCCCAGCTGTTTGGTGGGAAGGGTACAGAAGTAGCACAGTTGATATCATTAACTTTTTCGATGTAACAGACTTTAATTCTAGAAACTGTTTTAAGTAACTTTTTAAAAATGTATTTTACTACAGGGTCTCACTACACAGATCAGACCTGTAGTACTCCTCCTGTTTTCAGTCTCTCAGTTGCTGGGGCACGTGCCACCAGCTCCAGTCTCAATGCCACCTCACTGTACCCAGGGGCGGGGCTGGCACAGCACACCAGGGATCGAACCCTGGTTCCTGCACTTTAATCTGCTGAGCTATCTGGCCTGCCCTTAGTAAATTTTTATGGATGAGGTCTGGGGATCGAACCCAGGGCCTCGGCACCACACTGAGCCACCTCCCAATCATCACCCCTTCCCCATCCCATTTGTTCAGATAAGGTCTAAGTCACTCAGTTTTCTAGTCTATGTTAAAATTTGTGATCCTCCTACCTCAGCTTCCCAAAATCATGGGACCATAGGCATGTCTCACATATTTTTGAAAGAACTTTTTAACTTCTCCAAATGTCAAAAGCCCTTCAGCCTCTACCACTCAAACTAAGTGGCAGCTTTGAGCAGTACTTCTGCTAAGCTTTCTATTTGAATTTTTGCATAAGCTCAGAAAGAACTCTCTTTTTTCTTGAAACATTGTTCTTGAAACATTTTACAGTCTGTTGTTTAGAAATTTAATTATTAAGAGCAGAATGTGCTGGGCGCTCCTTGTTTTACTCTGAAAATTTCTTTTCCATTCCTTGTCCCCACCGGAAGCCAGGGCCTGGTGTGTGCTAAGCTAAGCATGTGTCATACTGAGCTACATCCTGGTCCCACAGGCCTCGTTACTTTGGCATCAGAGGTGCTCCAGCCAGGGTGATGTTCTGCATGATTTTAGAGTTTCCTCCCCCTAAACTTCAGCGGCAGCAAGGTTAATATTTTCCTTCTAAGTCATATCACGCAATAGAAAAAATTGCTCAATAGTTTTTCTTTTTCTTGAAAGGCTTAAAGAAGTTAACTAAAAATTAAATATAGTTTCTATTTTAATGTTATGAATGCTAATGTGACAAATCTACAAAGACTAAAATGCTGATGTAATCTGTTTTTTCTGTTTTCTTGTGCATAAATGTTTTCATTGAAGAAGCTGTTATTTATTTTCGAATAGGGAACACTTTCTGTGATTTTGAAATGCAAAAATAAGGGCCAGCCAAATAGTTCAGTGGACTAAAGTGCCTGCTTAGGCAGGCGCAGGGACCTGGATTCCATCCCCAGCATGCCATGCCAGTCCTTCCCCCCAGGGCAGCCTGAGATAGAGATTGAGACTAGGCATGGTGGTGTATACCTGTAATTCCAGCGCTTGGGAGGCTGAAAACAGGAGGATCACTATAAGTCTGATCTGACCTTGTAGACCCTGTACTAAATACAAAAGAAAGAAAAAGCAAATGCAAAAATGAGTTAGGATATGTGGCACATATCCCAGTAGTCAGGAGGATGAGGTAGGAAAATCACTGCAAGTTTGAGCCCAGCTTGGGCTACAGAGCAAAACCTTATGTAAGAAAAAAAAAGTTTGCTCTCTCACTCTAACTCCCCTCCCTTTCCCCTACAGTAAGCTGGTTTTATAGTTTACTATGGATCTTTCTAGTATTCAATATATGATTTTTGATATATTTAAAAGTTTAATTTTGTATATTTTAATCCCCGCTTATTGCACAAAAACAATGATGGACAGGATATTGGCAACTGCAGGGACCAGTCAGGGCACAGTGGCACACACCTGTAATCTCAGCGCTGGGGGTCTGAAAACAGGAGGATCACTATGAGTCTGAGCTGCCTAGTGAAACCCTGTACCAAATACATAAATGAAACAAAATAAAAAACATACAGGAAGTAGAGACTGAAGACAGATCATTGGGGACATGACCTTGAAGGGATCATGGGCCACTCTGTTTCTTTGCTTCCCAGGCGCCATCAGGTGTCCACATGCTATGGCTTGTATTGAGATGTCATGCAGTCTTTGTAGGGCTTTGGAGAAATGGCTGGATCTAGGTCATGTGATACTGTCATTGAGGGTATGTGCTACGGAATTTATCCACTAAGTAGAATTACTATAGTACTGGGTATGGATAATGGAATCTCTATGTTGGTTGTAGATGGCACCAATCAATAGGCCTATAGCCTGGATGGAATATAAAAGAAGGGAGGGAAGGTAATCTGCTGCTGCTTGCTACTCAGTGTCTCCTGCCCGCTTGCCATGGACTGTCTCTTCTCTGTGATGTCCCTCTGCCATGCCACCCTACCTGGAAACCAGCTGACTAGAGACTGAAATCTCTACAAACTGTGAGTTGAATTAAACTCCTTTAACTTTGATTGTCAGGTATTTTGTCTCAGTGATGAGAAGGTAACTGAAACAAGTTTTCCTCTGCTTCCTGCTTTAGTCATGTTGCTTTGCCTCACCACAGGGCCAATGGCCAAGTAACAATGGTTTGAAACCTTTGAAACCGTGAGCCAAAATAAACCTGCCTTTTAAGTTGATTTTCTCAGATACTTTGTGCAGTGGCAAAAAGCTCATAACACAAGCTCTTTAAATTTAAAACAACTGGTATTGGGGCCAGGGAGATGGCTCAGTAAGGGGCACAAGGGCCTGAGTTCAATCCCCAGTTTTGCCAAAAAAATAAAATGTTT
>PVKA01022441.1:0-37080 GCA_004027165.1 Ctenomys sociabilis | reverse complement strand
TCAGCTTACAGATGTGCACCTCCATGCTCAGCTGAAGGCGTCCATTTCAACGTTCTAGTTTTATATTGAAAATTACCTGAGACCTGAAGAAGCTGTAGTCTACCCCTAGGTTGCCCTGGGGAACCCGCACTGCCATCAACAGCAGCATCAGAGTTGTTGATGGAGAGAGCAGGGAGGAGCCATGAGCAGGAAGGGAGCAAAGGTGACCAGTGGCAGGCCAGAGGACCTGAGAAGGGAGGCTTTAGGGCCCAGACCTGTAGGGTGCAAGAGCTTAGGTGGTGCTGTGTCGGCCCCGGTGTTTCTTGACTGAGAGGCTGGGCTCTGAGGCCTAACAGGTCTGAGCACAGAGCAGCAACCTGAACATCCTGGCCAGCCTCATGGGTACAGATCACATCCCTGAGCCAAGAGCTCAGACCAGTGACACAGCCCTTTGCAAGCTTTAAAAGAAAGGTGGGGGAGATAGCTCAGTAGAAAATAGCTACAATAAGTGCTTGTCTGGCAAGCGCAAAGGCCTGAGTTCAATCCCCGGTTCAGCAAAAAAAAAAAAAAGAAAAAAAGAAAAGAAAAGCCTGCTGCGCTGGGCGTGGTGGCACATGCCTGTAATCCCAGCACTTGGGAGGCTGAGGCAGAATTGTTGTGAGTTCGAGACCAGCTTGAGCTACAAAATGAGCTTAAGGCCAGCCTGAACTACATAGTTAGACCCTGTCTCAAAAAAGACAAAAAAAAAAAAAAAAAAGAAAGAAAAAAGCCCACTGCACCCTGCCCCATGTCATTGGTTCACCACCCCTGCTTCAGGCCCTGCCTCCTGCCAGACCTTGACTGTGGACAGAGGGGATCCAGGGACATCACCCTGAGTGGAGAACTTCTGAGGGCCTCTTAAAGGCAGCCTTCCTGGCTGTCCTTCTTGGGTGAAACTGAGGGAAACCTCAGTAAAGCTTTCAGCTTCACTGGTCTCTGTTTTCCTGCTTCTGTGACTGATCTTAGGAATAGCTTAACTAAAAGAAAAAGAAAGGAAAAAAAGCGGGGGTGGGGGGAAGGGAAGGAAGGGCTTAGCTAAATGATGAACTATACCTTTGCTATGAACCACATGCTCTTACTTATGGCCCCTGACATGACAGTTTATGTTGATTTCTGGAACTTAAAGGTCTTGAGCAGCTCAGACCCACAGGCTCACCACAATCCCCTCCTTCAGGGACCCTGAAGAGTCAAAAGGGTGAGTTTTGAGGGCAGAGAAGCACAGACTCCACCCAGCCACCCTGCTCACAGCCCCCTTCCTGAAGAATGTCACATGAAAAGCCGCAGAAGTCTGCTTGTGGGCACCAGGTCACTACCGTTGTCACCATGCCATCACAGTCCTGTCTCCTGTGCCTTCTACTGCACCTCCAGTCTGTCCCTGAGGTAGCAAGGGGATGGTCTGTCACGACACCCTGGACCACTCTTTCTCTGCTACAAAACTCACCCTTTTAGCAACTGGCATACCGGGTGCCCAGAAACAGGCCTGGCTTGGTGACAGGCCTAGGGAGGGTGAGGTATAGGTGGCCACTGAGAATTTTGCTGCCCTGTCACTCAGGTAGCATAGGGCCATTCCCCTGTGGGACCTAAAAATGCCCCCAAAGAGACAATGGAGGCCAGCAGAGTCCCCCATACACGCAATACCTGTGAGGTGTGCACATGCATGCCTCTGTGTGTGTGAGCATGCACACACACAAACCTGGCCCATAGACTGGGTTATATATTCTAGACAGCTATTTAGAAATAACAAGGCAGGGCCAGGGAGATAGCTGAGTAGAATAAGCACTTGCCTGGCAAGCACAAGGCCCTGAGTTCAATCCCTGGTACTATAAAAAAAGAAAGAAAGAAATATCAAGGCTGGGCCCTCAAGGTCAGTGCAGAAGACAACTGTGGCTGGAGGCACATTCACTGAAGGCCAGGCTTCCAGGTAAAGAGGAAGGCGTGCGCACACACACATACTTTCCCTAGGGATGAACAACAGCGCATGATATTCTAAACAGACATCAAGCACCTTGGCTGGGGGCCCTTCCTTCCTGGAAAATCCTTGCTAGGTCCACGTACATGTGCTACACAACTTGCCTATTTGATCCCTATTTAAACAATATTAAAAATATATATATGTTACCCATGCAACTATCTTATTGGTTCGCTATATTTGTCCCACTCACAGCCAGCTCATGGCTTCCCATTGGGTCAGTATTACCTAAGTGACTATACTTGTAATCTTACTAATTGGCTATAGTTTTGTACCATCTTATACACCCTTCTACCTTGTGACTTTGCTCAATAAAACACCCTTTAGAAGCAGGGTCACTGGGCAACCTACTTTCAGGCCCCCTTCTATCTTTTTTTTTTTTTTTTGTCTTTTTGAGACAGGGTCTCACTATGCAGTTCAGGCTGGCCTTAAGCTCACTTTGTAGCTCAGGTTGGTCTCGAACTCACAACAATCCTCCTGCCTCAGCCTCCCAAGTGCTGGGATTACAGGCATGCACCAACACACCTGCCTTATTTTTTTATTTTTAAAATTTTTGAGATAAGATCTCACTATGTACTCAGGTTGGCCTTGAACTGGAGATAATCCTCCTGCCTCAGCCTCTTGACTGCTGTGATTACTGGCATGCACCATCATGTCTTAGACACTATCTTTTTCTCAATAAATTCCTTTTTTTAAAAAATGTATTTGGTTGTTGTTACAGCCTGCACCACCCCTCCCAGAGTCTGTGACGGGGTCTGCCCCCCCTGGGGACGTAGCTGATGGGGCAGGTGATGTGGTTAGGGGGATGGAACGGAGGTCCCTGAGCTTGCCTATGCAAGCTTTTCGTTTTTTGCCGAACCGGGGATTTCAGACCTTTGCACTTGCCAGGGAAGCACTTATTCCACTGAGCCATCTCTCTGGCCCTCAAGCTCTTTTAAAAAAATGTATTTAGGACAGGGTCTCACTACACAGATCAGACTCATAGTGATCCTTCTGTTTACAGCCTCCCAAACACAGGGATTATAGGCCCATGCCTCCATGCCTCCAATCTCAATAGCCCTCTCAGCCTGCCATGGGGATGGGGCCTGCATGGCAGGCCTGGAACTCAACCACTCACCTGTCTAAGCAGGTCTTTAGTCTGCTGGCCTATCTGGCTGGCCCCGCTGAGCTAGCTCGCTGGCCCAATGGTTCCTATTCTTTTTTTTTTTTTTTTTTGTCTTTTTTGAGACAGGGTCTCACTGTGCAGTTCAGGCTGGCCTTAAGCTCACTTTGTAGCTCAGGCTGGTCTCGAACTCACAACAATCCTCCTGCCTCAGCCTCCCTAGTGCTGGGATTACAGGCATGCGCCACCACGCCCGGCTAATGGTTCCTATTCTTAACCTCAGTTGTTTCTAGATTTAATTCTTCATTATAGAATGGAAAAATCAAATGAAAGATCAAAAATTTATAAAGGGCCAGGGAGATAGCTCAGTAGAATAAGCACCTGCCTGGCAAGCGCAAGGTCCTGAGTTCAATCCCTGGTGCCTCAAAACAAAAAAAAAAAACAAGAAAAGACAACAAACTTATAGAATTCTTCAATTTTAGAGAAGATACATTTGGTGTCTTGGACATCTCACAGGCTGGGAGTCACATTTCCCTGATTAGTTGGATGAGGGATATATAATCCCTATATCTCACAGTCGGACATGGAACTCCCATAAGTAAGTAACTATTAGAGAGGCCAAGTCCACACATGGAAGGGCAGCATGGCCACCTCCAGTCTCTCCTCCAGGAAAGAGAAAGCTCTGGGGCTGAGGGTGCAGGGCAGGGCCTTGGCCCCTCAGGAGTAGCGCTGGCAGCAAGGTGCAGGAAGCCATGCTGGCTGGGGGTCTGAGAAAGGCAGGCAGCCAGGATGGAAAAGCTGAGAAAGCCCATGGGAGAGGCAGAAGTGACAAGGCTGATGGCTGGGTAAGGGGAAGGCACAGGAGCAATGGGCACCTCCTCCCTGGGCACCTTCTGGCCCAGCCATAGGGTAGAAGGGAGGGGTGGAGGGAGGGGAGGTCATCTGGGAGCAGCTTAGGTTTGAAATGCCTAAAAACTACTCCGAGAGCCGGGCGTGGTGGCGCATGCCTGTAATCCCAGCACTAGGGAGGCTGAGGCAGGAGGATTGTTGTGAGTTCGAGACCAGCCTGAGCTACAAAGTGAGCTTAAGGCCAGCCTGAACTGCATAGTGGGACCCTGTCTCAAAAAGACAAAAAAAAAAAAAAAAAAAAAAAAAAAACTACCCCGAAGACAGCAATCTGCATTCAAAAAAATATCCGAGTTTACTGAGCACCCACTATGCTGGGCGGGGCACTGTCCCAACACACAGTCCTCCTCTTGAGGCATTCCCGCCAGGCCAGGCAGGCAGCACACACCAAGTAGGTAACAGGAATGGAATGACATCTCCAGAGTATGGAAAGTGCGACCACAGAAGTTCCCCCGAGGGCTGTGGCAAGACCCTGGGGGCACAGACTCTCTAGGACCTTTCAGGCAGGCAGGGAGTCCCAGCAGCCCTTGCAGCTGCAGTGATGTGAGCTGGAGAGCAGGAGTTATAAGATTAGCTGGGGAACTGGCAACTGTCAGGGTGTACAGCAGCCTGGCCACTGCATAGCACAGCCAGGAGTTTGACAATGTCCTTTGTGAAGTGGACAGGAAGCCACTGGAGAGTGACTTGTGGGAGCAGGAGCAGGGGATGGGTATGGCAGGAGGGTGCTAGGGGACAGGGTTAGCAGGTGGAGCTTGAGGCTGTGAACTCTAGGTTTTTTGTTTTGTTTGTTTTGGGTACTGGGCACCCAGAACCTCCAACCTCTTATCGTTAAGCCCATTTATTTATTTATTTATTTGCAGTTTTGCCACACCTGACTTTGAATATGCACTCCTCCTGCCTCAGCCTTCCAAGTGGCTGGGATTTTGAGCTTTTTTTTTTTTTTTTTTTTTTTTTTTTTTTTTTTTTTTTTTTTTTTTTTTTTTTTTTTTTTTTTTTTGTATTGGTACTTTTATTATTATTATTTTTATTTTTGGTAATGGGGATTGAACTCAAGACCTTGAACTTGCCAGGCAGGCACTTAGGTCACTGAGCTATCTCCCCAGCCCTTGTGCTCTGTTTTGAATTGAATGAATCAGGGTGATTCTCAGGTCTGGACAAACCGGGTGGAGAGAGATTCAGGAGCCCTATTTTGGGTGTGTTTTCATTTGATTTGCACACATTTGGGTGTAGGATAAGTGGGCTGTGGCTTGTGGAGTCCTGAACAAGAGGAAACAAAGAAACATGGTCAGTGGTGACTGACAGAGCCAGGTGAAGGGAAAAAGCTGCTCTCTCAAGGTTCTATGTGCTGCCAAGGTAGCCTAAGAGAACAGTTTCCACTGTGTGGTGAGGATGGAACACAGATATAAATGATTTATTGGGGGGGCAGGGTACTTTGAGACAGGGTCTCACAGTGCAGTTCGGGCCGGCCTTGAGCTCACTTTGTAGCCCAGGCTGGTCTCAAAACAATCTTCCAGCTTCAGCCTCCCAGAATCTGGGATTACAAGTGTGCCACCATGCCTGGCTTTCTCTCTCTCTCTCTTTCTCTCTTCTTCGGTTTGAGGCAGGGTCTTATGTACTTTGGCTCAGGTTGGCTTGAACTTACTACATAGCTCAAGCTGACCTCCAATTCACAGCGATCCTTCAGGTATGAACGATTTGAAAAGTAGGGGTGGGGGTTACTATTCGGAGCAGGTTCCTCAGGTGTGGAGATGGTAGGGTACCTGGAGATTCCAGGAAATATTTTAGGTTTTAGCAAGTACTGTTGCTACTCATCCCAGATTCTAACAGCAGGCAAATGAAGTTGCTTATAGGGTAGTGAACTAGAAATGCCTTGGAAAGAGGTGCCTGTGGGATCCATTCCGTGTTTTTTTGGTTCACAGCCCAGGGAGATCAGAAGCCCCAGGGAAAAGGGTGCTGGAACCAGGTCACCTCACCTGGCTCCACCTCGGGCCTTGACCTCTGCGGGACAGGAGCGTAGGCTGCGGTAAGGGAATGAACCTGGGTGAGTGACTGGAAGCTGTGGAAGGGAGGAAGGCCGCCTGTGCCTGACGGGATCTTTGGCTAACAGTTCTGGTCCCATGGGCCGGGCAGAGGGATATGCCCCAGCGCCAGGGCCCTCGGGGGTACTGGGGACTGGCAACAGCCTGAGTCCCAGCAGGGTGAGGGGAACCGTTGTAGGTCTTCGGCCGCAGGTACGAAGTGCAGGGACCGGGATTGAGGCCCGTGTGCTCCTGGGTCCTTCGGTGGACTGTCCGAGGGGCCCATCCGCACAGGGCTGGGCCCGCCTGCCGCACCCACCACCACCTCCGGGCGCACTCGCCCACACCGCTCGTCGCTCGCGAGCCGGCTGCCGCCAGTCGGGGAAGGGGAGAAGCCGAGCGGTGCGGCGAGCGAAGCCGACGCGGCCGAGCCGGGCGGGCGGAGCCCAGGGAGGTGCGCCGGTGCGTGCTGCTAGCCCGGGCGTGCTTCCTCGAGGAGGCCGGGCCCAAGCGCAAAATGGGGAAGGCGGGGCGGCAGGCGGCGCTGCCCGCAGAGGCCCCCAGGAGAGCTGGGCGGGGGCCGGCGACACAGTTAAGGCGGACGCTGCAGAAGCCTCCGATCCGGAGCAGCAGCACTGCTCGGGGCGTTGCAAGGCCGTCGGGCTTCTCAAAACTTCCTAGCCTAGGCCGGAGTGGGGGCAACGGTCGGCGGAAAGAAGCCGGGTCAACGCGGCAGGACCCCGCTGCCGCGGGCTCGAGAGAACAGCCTTCCGTCTCCCCGGGCGCGGGAGGGCGGCCGCGACCCCGCCCTTGGTGGTGACTCTGCCCTGCGCGGGCGGGGCATCCGAGCGGCTCTAGGACCGGGGCGTGGCTTGGCGCGGAGGTGTGTCGCCGACTCGGGGGGCTCTGAGGTCCCCGCCAGTGCACGCTGCGGTGCGGAGGTTCCCGCCATGGCCGCGGCCGGGAGGCGCGAGTTCCATCTGCAGCCTTGCGGTGGGTGCCGGAGCGCGAGGGCGCGGCGGGGGGCCCGGGCACCGGACGGGGCCGCGGAGCCGTCGGGGATGGGGAGCGCCAGCAGGCTGGCAGGAGCCTGAGCTCTGCCCGCGCCGTCCGAGCCCTCGGCGTCCGGGCACTGTTGCGAGTTTGAGGGTCGGGCCGGGAAGCAGGCAGCGTGAAGCCGCAGCCCCGCGCCCGCGGAGCTCTTCAGAGCTCGCTGCAGCTCAGGACGCCACCTCTTAGCTTCCGCTGGGCGTCCAGCACCCGGCAGCGCGGAGGGCTCCCTGGGACCAGACCAGGCCGAGCTCCGCCAGAAAAGTCCCTGGGGGGCATCCCGGGATGCGCCCAGGAGCCAGCTTCGCCCTGCGTGGGCCCACGCGTGGGGCGCGAATGGGAGAAGGATGCGCTGGATCCCCGCATTTCCAGCCCCTGGCCCGCAGTCCATACCCCAGCTAGGACGCCACCACCACTGTGCGCCCTCTTCTGGGCGCGGCTCGTCTCCTACCTCGCGCCTCCGCCGACCCCAGCTCGGCGCCCACAGCCTTCCTCTGCTCACCCCTCCCTCCTGTGCTTCCTTCCTTGCACAGCTTCCTACAAGCACCGAGAGAGCGGGCGCAGGGAACGTGGTGGGTCCCATGCCCAAGGTGTTCTTTCCGCACGCACCTGCCCCTTCTCTCCTCTGCATCAACTGCTCTGCCTGCCCGGTGCCTCGACAGCGGTGACACTGGAAAGGAGGCCTTTCCCGTGGCCTGGGGATGGAAAGGATTGTGAACGTAATGGGAATTTGTGGCCCTGACCTGTATTGGGGCAGCCTGAGGGAGAGGAACAATGTGAGAATGTCCTGGCCTAGGTTTCAGACACGGCTTCTGTGCCTGCCCTTTAGCTCTGGTGGCCAGGGCTGGATTTGGCCCGCTAAACCTGGATTAATGAACTGGGTAGTGTTAATAGCTGGGGTTGCTGGGGGGGGGGGGGAGACGGGACACCATGAGAACCGTTTTCCCTGCCCTGCCCTGCCCTGCACCTGTGTGGACCCCAACTGATGAATGAGGAAATTTAGTGACTGAGATCAGGGCTGACCTCCCCTGACTCAGTAGGGGCCTTCCCTTCTATTGCTGTCCCTGCTCCTGCTTCTCTCCTGCTGGGGACTGAACTTCGTGCCTTCGTGCTGAGCTACACCCCCAGCACTGTTTTCATTTTGAGAGCATCTTCCTAAATTGCTAAATTGTCCAGGAAGGGCTTGAATTAGTAATTCTCCTCCTGCCTCAGTTTCCAGAGTGCTGGGTTACAGATATGCACACCCATGACCAGCTCTTGCTACTCTTGTTTCTGGTTGTGGATTTGTGGGGGGGGTGGGATCAGCAGGTCTGGTGTCCGGCTGGGCTGCAAGTGGATATGGGAGGTTAGCCAGGCTGGCCAGTGGGGCTGGAGACAGTTCATTGGTTTCTCTTGCAGAACGCTCCTCTTTGGCCATGTCACAGAATGGAAGCCTTGAGGACTCCAGTGAGCACTTCTCAGGTGCATGTGAGTGAAGCTTGGCTGTCTGGGGGTGACTTACCCACCTGTGTGTTATGGCTTTGGCTCCTGGGCTGTGGGTCTGTGCTTGTGCTTGAACCTCTGTCCCTATTTTGAGGAGGCCATGATGTGGCAAGAGGGATGGGTCACACTGGCGGGTCCTGGGGTCCTGGGAGAGCAGGTGGCAGGCACCACTTGGTACTCCTCCCCGTCCACTGTCTTGGCTGCCTCTGGCCAAAGGTTGTTTGTATCTGCCCTCATCTCTTTCCTCAGTACCCACTCAGCCCTGGGGAAAGGCACTGCTTCATCCCTCTAAGGAGATCTCATCTCTCTCTGTCCCTGCTCCTGTGGGTCTGGCTGTCCCTTCCATGCATCTTATTTGCCTGTCTCTAGCCCCATCAGCTGGCCTGACCATAAGGGGTTGATAGTGCCTATACTAAGGGTGACAGGCTCCCTCTCAGTGGCTGTCATTCACAGTGGAGGTAGGGGGTGACACCCAAAGAGCCCTACAGGGAGCTGGGGTCCACCTGGACAGGCCCTTAACTAGAGGTCTGAGAGAGAAGATGTCCTTGTGCAGGGCAGCATTGGGGGGGTGGGGTGCAGATGGGTAGCAGAGCAGCTGCGGAGGTAGGTCAAGGACCCAGGTAGGTAGTGTTAAACAAGAAAAGGCTGGAGGGGCCAGGGAGATGGCTCAATGGAACTTTTTTGGCTGCTTCCGCCAAAAAAGAAAAAAAGAAAGGGCTGGAATGGGGAGGGTTTTTTTTTTTTTTTTTTTTTTTTTTTTTTTTTTTTTTTTTTTTTTTTTTTTTTTTTTTTTTGCTAGCTAAGCAACATCAAGAACTTTTCTTTTTGCTGAACTGGGGATTGAACTCAGGCCCTTGCTCTTGCTTTTGCCAGGGAAGAGCTTATTCTACTGAGCCATTTCCCTGGCCCAATCAAGGACTTTTTCTAGGCTGTGGAGTCAGTTAGGCCTGGGGCTGGGGTCACCAGACCCTGAGCTCAGCACATGGGGATGTGCAGAGGAAACTGGCCGGCCAGATGGAAGTGACTCAGTGTGAGTCACTGCCGGGCAGGTAGGCATACTGCTGACCCTGTCCCCGTCCCTGCACAGGTGTTGGTTAGGCACTCCTTTTCCTGGAGTAGTCACACATGGGGACCATCAGACAGTCCTGGAAGAGGTGGCAGCTAGGCCAGAAGGGAAGCAGGGCCAGGGGAGGCTTCTCAGGAAGTTCCCCGTGAGCCCTAAAGAAGGCAGGAGGGAGGGGAAGGTTTTGCTGGCTTGTGAGGACAAGAGCTAGCAAGCTTAGGGTGCTGGCCACCTCTCCAGGGTGAGGGGTCAAGGTGGAGCCAGGACTGAACCTAAGGAAGGGTGGGAGGGCAGCAGGAGCCACAGCAAGGCCAGAGAAGGGAGCCTCCCATGGGCCTTCACACTAAGCATCCCTGTGCTGTGGTGCCAACCGGCCTCCCAACTTGTAGTTCTCCTTCCCTGGTCTCCCAATTTGCTGGGATTACAGGCACACACCCTTTGTCAGAATGGTGCAGGGCTTGGCTGAAAGTCCCTGAGCAGAGGTTCCTGCTCTGTGTGTGTGTGCTACGTGGAGAGGGGCCAGGCAGAACAGCAGTGCTCCCTTGCTGGTGAGGGGCTCCCTCCAGGCCTGCGCAGGGCTGGGCCAGTGGGACCTGTGCCTTGGGTTTAGAGCCCCTCCTGGTGCACAGCACTGACTGCCTGGCTGTCTTGGATCTCCTGGTGACAGCTCTTTCCCCAAGCTACCTCAAGAATGAAGCAGATGACACTTCAGAGGTGCGAGAAGAGAGCCTAGGGGAGGAGGTCTTTGACACAGTCAACTCCTCCATCGTGTCTGGTGAAAGCATCCGCTTCTTTGTCAATGTCAACCTCGAGATGCAACCTTCTGTATCTGGTAGGTACTGCAGGGACAGGCCATGGGAGGGGGGCCCCAGTGAGCCCCACCACCCTGAGCCTCTTTCCTTCTCCAGAAGGTGAAGCACTGTCTAGTGGCTGCGTGCTCCTGCACACATCCCGCAAGGTGAGAGGCCAGGCCTAGTTGGGGCAGTGGAAGGAGCTGCTTCCCATGGGTCCCTTCCTCCCCTTCCCTCACACCCTGGGATTTTCTAACAGAGACCTCAGAACTCCCCAGGCCAAGCCTTCTGACCTGGAAAGAGGTCTTCATGTGGATGGGCAGGGGCACCCACAGGGCACCATTGAGGGCAAGGCCCAGGAGGGACAGCAGTTTCATTCCTGGGCCTGGGGTCCCCCAGTACCTGAAGCTAAAGAACTTCAAGGAAGAGATCCGTGCGCACCGGGACCTGGACGGCTTCTTGGCCCAGGCTAGCATCATCCTGAATGAAACGGCCACGTCCCTGGATGATGTGCTGCGGACCATGCTTAGCCGCTTCGCCCAGGACCCCAACCATGCTGAGCCCGACTGCAACTTAGAGCTCATCATGGCCAAGCTCTTTACAGATGCAGGGGCCCCTACAGAGAGTAAAGGTGTGGCCAGCCTCCCAAACCTCTCTCCCTCAGTAGGGTAGTCTAGGGCCATGGCTAACCCTCCTCTCCCTCCATTCCCTTCTCAGTGCACCTGCTGTCAGACACCATCCAAGGGGTGACAGCCACGGTCAGAGGGGTACAGTACCAGCAGTCCTGGCTCTGTATCATGTGAGTACCCCCACCCCCATCACACTGCAGTGCAGTCTTCTGTCCTTGCTGAGGCTGCCTGGCCACAAGTGACCTGGCTCTGGTGACACCCGGTTTGGAAGGAGAGGGTCCATCATGTCATTGGGCTTTATTCTCTCCAGCAGAGGTCATCCAGGGCCGAAGTCAGGGGCTGGGGTGTTGCTGCTGTGGGTGGCAGCTCTGTCCCATGTGCTTTCTGTCCCTGCAGCTGCACCATGAAAGCCCTGCAGAAACGGCATGTGTGCATCAGCCGCCTGGTTCGCCCACAGAACTGGGGTGAGAACTCCTGTGAGGTCCGGTTTGTTATCCTGGTGCTGGCCCCACCCAAGATGGTGAGTGCAGGTCTTAGGGTTCAGGGGCCCAGGCTGCCCTGGCTTCTTCTCCAAGCACCTCTGAAGGCCTCCTGCAACCCCTCTCCTCACTCTGAAGTGTTTTCTCAGACAGTTCCTTGCTAGATCCTTGTTGTATCCGAATTTCCCCAGAGGTTGCCAAAATGTTGTCTTTCTTTCTGGACTAAGAAGAAATGCTTCCTCCATCACTAGGACCCTGACATCATGACCTTTATGCAGCCCACTCTCAACCCTCACCCTTCTTGGTGACTGACTCAGTGCCCACACACGTTTGGGATACCCTCCTTTTGTGGAGGCTGAACTTGGTGTCATTTGGGGATTCTTCTAACGAAGGATTTTGAAATCTTCAATGGAAAATTATGAAGCTCCCTTTGTATTTAATCTTCTATTAACAGTGCTGGTGACGGAATTGAGGACCTAGTGCATGGAGGCAAGCATCTGCTGCCAAGCCACACCCTCTGCCACATGGGTTCAGCTACTAGTCATCCTAAGCAACAGAAATCTTACGGAGATATAGCTAGTAATAGAGCACCAGCCTAGCAAGTGCTCTTTGCATCCTTTCCTCTCCTTTTTTTTCTTGGTAGTGGGGATTGAACCCAGAGCTTTCACACTGAGGTATGTCCTCAGCCCTTGTTTTACTCTTTATTTTGAGACGGTCTCCCTAAGTCTCTTAAGTTGCCCAGGGCAGACTTGTATTTGTGATCCACCTGCCTCAGCCTCCCAGCTTGTTATGCCACAAGGGTGTGTCACAACCCCCGGCTCCATTAGCCTCTGGTACAGGCTTCTTCCTCTGGCCTTCTTTAGACAAAGGGAGTGCTAAAGAAGTGTGCACAGGATGCAAAGCGCTGGGACAAGAACCCTGAGCATGACCAAGGGCAGGTGCTGCCCAGGTGCCTGGGCTGAGGGTGAGCAGGTTGCTGAGCTGGACACTTGTGTTCATGGTTCATGGATACATCGAGCTTGGCCAGCAGACAAGAGAACAGGTGAAGTGGGCCTTGATCTCCACTGAAAGCTCACCAACAGAAAGGACAGATCCCACTGGGCAGCTGGGGCTGATTGGAGAAGTGTTGTGCCCTGTTGTGGTTTTGTATCAGTGGTCGTGTGTGTGTGTGTGTGTGTGTTGCCAAGTACCAAAACCAGGGCCTTGCATTTGCTAGGCCAGTGCAGTGCTCTATTACTAGCTATATCTCCATAAGATTTTTGTTGCTTAAGGTGACTAGTATCTGAGGTTATAAGAAAAGTATTATGAAAAAAAAAAGTATTATGGTGGGCGTGGTGGCACAAACCTGGAATCCTAGCACTGGGGAGGTTGAGGCAGGAAGACGGTTGCAAGTTTGAGACCAGCTCAGGCTACAAAATGAGCTCAAGGCCAGCCTCTGCTCTATAGTGATTTCTACTGCACAGTGAATCTCGGTCTCAAAATATTACATTAATAGTTGTTCTAATGACCTATGAAAGGGTGGCCCATGTACTCCAATGCCTGACCTTTGGGGGCCACTGCCAGCTCCCAGGGAGAGCCTCTGCCATCTGTGCCTGCCAAGGCAGTGTTCTGTCCTGCGAGGGCCTCAGCTGTGCTTTCCTTCTCCCATGTCCAGAAAAGCACCAAGACGGCCACAGAGGTGGCACGCACGTTCGCCACCATGTTTTCTGACATCACCTTCCGCCAGAAGCTCCTGAAGACTCGCACAGAGGAGGAGTTCAAGGAAGCATTGATGCACCAGAAACAGCTACTCACCACAACCATACCAAGGGCGAACGGGCATGGCAGAGGCTCCTTCCATGCCCACAGACACCCACAGGTACAGATGGGGCAGAGATGGGCACAGGGAGGGACCTTGGTGCCAGGACCAACCGCACTGTCTTCTTTTCCAGCCCCCACAGTGCAAGGACTTTTTCCCTTTTGGGAGGGGTATCCGGGAAGACATCGTGCGCAGGTTTTCTGTGTACTCACAGGACTTCACTGACGGTACAAGGCCTCGCTGCCCACACTGTTCAGCTTCTCAGGCTTCAGGACCCCATGTAGGTCCACCCCACCTCCCCAGCAACCCTCTGCCCACCCCCTTTCCTAGGCATCATCGGGAAAAGCAAGGCTGTGGGTAAATACATCACCACCACCCTGTTTCTCTACTTCGCCTGCCTCCTGCCTACAATTGCGTTTGGATCTCTGAATGATGAGAACACAAATGGGGCCATTGGTAAGGTCCTGGGGCTGGCAGGGCAGTGCTGGGCAGGGTGGCTGCATTGCTGGTACCTGCCTGACCTTCCTCCTCTGTAGATGTGCAGAAGACCATCATGGGCCAGAGCATCGGCGGCTTCCTGTACGCAATCTTCTCTGGGCAGCCACTGGTGATTCTGCTGACGACTGCGCCCCTGGCCATCTACACTCAGGGTGCAGTGGGGGCTGAGGCGGGAGATGGTACCTGAGAGCCTAGGTCCCCACTGGGACCTGACCGCATGTCTTGCCCACAGTGATCTGCATCATCTGTGATGACTACAGCCTGGACTTCAATGCCTTCTACGCGTGGACGGGCCTGTGGAACAGTTTCTTTCTGGCCCTCTATGCCTTCTTCAACCTCAGTCTGGTCATGAGTCTTTTTAAAAGGTGACACTGGTCTTCTCTGTGACCTGGATAGCTGCATGCCAGCCTTCTAGGAGCTGGAACCCTGCAAAGGATAGTATCCCCACCGTACCCCTGCACCCAGAGGCTGGGCTTGGCCAGGCCTGAGCCCTGGTCCTTTTTGAGGGGGACACACAGATACTCAGGGAACATCGCCCCCAGCAACACACCCATCTCATGAGGCATGTCACCCCCTGGCAGGTCGACGGAAGAAATTATTGCCTTGTTCATTTCCATCACGTTTGTGGTGGACGCTGTCAAGGGCATGGTCAAAAGTGAGTGTGGGGATGGGAGACTGGGCTGGGTGCTCCTGTCCATGTGCTGGAGGCTGGCAGGGCTGCCTGGGCAGGGTCAGAGGGGGGGCAGAGGCACCGAGCCAGGTGTGATGGGGTTTCAGAGCAGGAACAGGGCCAGTAGTGGGGCCAGTAGTGGATAGTGGGTGGATGGATGGGCAGGTCAATGGGGGCCTCCAAATCCTCCCCCAGCCTCAAGCCCTCTCCCCTTAGGGCCTCTCCCCCTCCTTCCCTTCCCTGGGCTCCTGTCCCATATTCTGGAGGATGCCAAGCCCTGACCTCTCAAGAGCGCAGAGGCTGAGGTCTGTTGGTCTGCTCCATAGTCTTCTGGAAGTACTACCATGGTCACCACCACACGAAGAGGACCTCACCCCCTGCAAGCCCACTGGGCACCCTCAACTCCAGCTTCCATGCTGCTCTCAACACCAGCCTCCTGGCCAGCCCCACTGAGCTGGATGCCTTGAGCAGCCTGGGCGCTGTGCACTCTGGCCAGGCGACCGCAGTGCTCAGCCTCTTTATCATGCTGGGCACGCTCTGGCTGGGTTACACCCTCTACCAGTTCAAGAAGAGGTGAGGGGCCTGAGGGGCTCAGTAGAGAGAGGGACTGCACAGCTCTTGGGCCACACTTAACTCTCCGCCCTCTGCAGCCCCTACCTGCACTCATATGTGCGTGAGATCCTGTCTGATTGTGCCCTGCCCATCGCAGTGCTCACCTTCTCCCTCCTCAGCTCCTATGGCTTCCAGGAAATTGAGAGTGAGTTGGGACCTGGGTGGGTGGAGGCAGCCTGCACTTCCTCCCTGCTGCTAAGGAGGAGCTTATCCCTTACTGCAGTGAGCAGGTTCCGCTACAGCCCCAGTGAAAACCTGTTTGAGGTGGCACAGATCAGCTTGCTGTCTCTGGAGGCCATTGGCAGTGCCATGGTCCTCGGCTTCCTGCTCTCCTTGCTCTTCTTCATTGAGCAGAACCTGGTGGCTGCCTTGGTCAACGCACCAGAGAACAGGTAAGGGGGTCAGGAGGATGAGGTGAGCAAGAGCTCCGTGCCCCACAGGCCAGTGCAGCCCTATCTATGTGTGCTGTCTGCTGCAGGTTGGTGAAAGGCACTGCTTACCACTGGGACCTCCTGCTCCTCGCCATCATCAACACAGTGCTGTCCCTGTTCGGGCTGCCCTGGATCCACGCCGCCTACCCACATTCCCCACTGCACGTGCGGGCCCTGGCTCTAGTGGAGGAACGAGTAGAAAATGGGCACATTTATGAGACGTGAGTGTGACAGTGTCCAGGGGGTTGAGGCTCAGCCATGTGATGGGCACTGGGATATGCATGCCCGGGGAGGGCACGCTTGGGGGCCATGCGGGTCCTGAGGCACCACGGCCTTGGGCCCACGTGTGGGCTCCTGCTCTGCTCCTTCATCCGCACACTGTAGGATTGTGGATGTGAAGGAGACCCGGCTGACATCACTGGGTGCCAGTGTGCTAGTGGGGCTATCCATGCTGCTGCTGCCCTTCCCACTACAGTGGATCCCCAAACCTGTGCTCTACGGCCTCTTCCTCTACATTGCATTCACCTCCCTGGATGGCAACCAGCTCTTCTCTCGTGTGGCCCTGCTGCTCAAAGAGCAGGTTGGTACCTGGTCAGGGGGTGGGCTGAACAAGGCACGGGGCTTCCCACCCACACCTAGTCACTGCTGCCCACAGACATCGTACCCACCTACACATTACATCCGGAGGGTGCCCCAGAGGAAGATCCACTACTTCACATGCCTGCAGGGCCTGCAGTTGCTGTTGCTCTGCACCTTCGGCATGAGCACCCTGCCCTACGTGAAGATGGTCTTCCCCCTTATCATGATTCTCCTGATTCCTATCCGGTAGGGTGGGCAGTGGGCAGGTGGGGTGGCCCAGGGCTATGGGTTGTAGACCGGACCGGGTGCCTGCTGCCTCCTCCCTGACCATCCATGGCTCATTTCCTGTCTTTTTCCTGTGCCCAGGTACATCCTGCTGCCCCGAATCATTGCAGCCAAGTACCTGGACGCCATGGATGCAGAGCACTGGTCCTAAGCAACAGGGTTTGGCCATACCTCCACTGCCTTCCCCTGGGCTCTCACAGTGCAGGCAGCTCGCAGGCCATGGCACCTGGCACTGGAGGGGCTGTGCTCCATGCTCCCTCTCTGTACATTAGCCTTCAGCTTTGGGTCAGGAACGCTGCTAGGGCAGTTTCTGTCCAGGGTGGGGCTAAGCAGGGCGGGTTTTCTTTTGATAAAAGAGTTGATACCAGGAGAGAAACCATTTCCTTGATTGTGTAAGGAATGCACTGTGGACACATTAGAGAATAAAGCTCCTTTCCGTCTTCCGTGGAATGAGATGGGCTAATGTACCTGTGGGTGGTCACTGCACCCTGCACAGTGGACACTGATCCAAGAGTGGAATGTGGACAGTCCAAGAGGGAGGCCTTTGTGCTGCTCCATGGTGCAATACCTACAGAGCAAGTTCTGGAAACAGCATAAGGGACAGCGAGGTACTGTGGGTGGGGGGGCAGGGTGGGTGCCCTTCACAGGACAGAGACTGCTGATGGTGTTGGAGTGAAGATGCCAGCAGGCAAGGACTGGTCTGGTCTGGTGGCCATGCTTGGCCATGGTCTATGACAGTGGCAGCTAGAACAAAAATGCAGATCTGGGGCTCAAAGTGCTTGTCTGCCAGCAGCAGAGATGGCAGACAGGACACCTGGCTCACTCTGGGTTGACAAATGCCCTGAGATACTTTGTTTTATCTTTTTGAGACAGGAACTTATTATGCAATTAGAGCTAGCTTTGAGCTCACTTTGTAGCCCAGGCTGGTCTCAAAGCTTGCAATGATCCTCCGCTTGCGCCTCAGCCTCCCAACCCCATGCTGGGATTACAGGCATCCACTACCACAACCACCCTGGACTGAGACATTCTGGATTAAGGGCGCAGAGGAAGGGATTCGCTGTAGCTAGGAGCCAGGCGTAGCGGCACAGTGTAATTCCAGCACTCAGGAGGCTGAGGCAGGAGGATCACGTAAGTTAAGCAGCCAGCCTGGGCCACAATGTGAATTCAAGGCCAGAATGAGCTATGTAGTCCCTATTACAAAAATAAATAATTCAGTGGCTCAGTAGACTAAGTGCTTTCCTGGCAAGGGCAAGGGCCTGAGTTCAATTCCCAGTTCCACCAAAAAAAAAAAAAAAAAGATCAGCCATATAGGCCCAGCCAAATAGCTCAGCGTACTTAGGCAGAGCACAGCGGCCAGGGTTCAATCCCCAGCATGCATGCCAGACACCCCACTCCCAGGGCATGCTGAGATTGGATGTGGTGGTACACACCAGGAATCCCAGCACTTAGGAGGCTGAAAACAGAAGAATCACTATGACTCCGATCTGGTAGTTAGACCCTATACTAAAAAAAAAAAAAAAAAAAGATCAGCTTTGTATTGTGAAAGTGAGCACAAAGCCAGCCTAGGGAGACCCTGTCTCAAAAACAAAAAGTAATCACCTTGCAACAAATATATTTGATATATTTTGCAAAAACATACTTTGTATCTCATAAAAACTTTGCAGAAAAGAAAAAAACCTGGAGATGCTACTTTATCCTTATCAACTGGCAAAAGTCAGACACTACGGCTGGTAGATGGCGGAGATGGCTCAGTGGAATAAGCGCTTCCCTGGCAAGTGCAAGGGCCTGAGTTCAATCTCTGGTTCCGCCAAAAAAAAAAAAAAAAAAAGTCAGATACTAGCACTACGAGGAAAGGGCCCTAAGGCGTGTGTTTGGATACAGGGCAGAGAGATGGGTACAATTCTGCTCTGGGGGTGGGGTGGGACAGCCCTCAACCAGGACTGGGAGAAGAGAGGAAAGAAAGCAGAGAAGATGTAACACCACCCAAACACCCTTGACACAGCGTGTCCGACACCCCACAGAAAAGGCTTCCTGCACCTGTCAGAGGGGACAGAGAGCAGCCTAAGGCAGGATTCAAAGCAAATACATTCAGTTTATTTTGGAAACAAGTTCCAGAATTTTTATTTGCTGCATTTTAAAAACATCAAGGCTGTTTACCCAGTTCTTTACCAAACCTTCAATCATGCCAAGACTTTATTTTTTTTTTTTTTTTGCCAAGACTGGTTTTATCACTCAGGGTCTCAGCTTGGAGACTATAGGAGTAATTGCTGATCCTCAAGGACAGACTGGTGGTGTCCTACCCAGAATGTCTGAAAAGAGCTGTGGCTTTGTTAGACCATAGTAGATTTTTTTTGGGGGGGGGTCTTTCTGTTTTGTTTTTTTTCTTTGTTTTTGGCAGAACTGGGTATTGAACTCAGGCCCTTGCACTTGCCAGGGAAGTGCTTATTCCACTGAGCCATGTCCCCGGCCCAGACCATGGTAAAAAGCTGCCTCCACAGCTCCACTGAATGCCTGGTGAGGCACGGTGGTACCTGCTGGATGAGGTTCCAGCTAGTTCTCCCCAGATCCCTAGCCCATGGCACCTCCAGCCCCAGGCGTTAGGCTGCCAAAGTATTGCTGAAGCTCCAGCAGGGCCCGGAAGCGATGGGAGATGGCATTCTTCTCCGCCTTGGGCATCTCTGCATACCTGAGGAATCACAGCAGCACCTCAGAGACAAAGCCCAGACCTCATGAGGATGTGCTTCCCCACCCAGTCCAATCCCACAGCTAAAGCTCAATGGCCCCTCAGACCACTGGCTCTGGCCACCTAGTTAACTTTTTCAAAGGGTCTTTTTTTATTTTTATTTTTTGTATTTTAGGGAAGGGTCTACAGGGTGTTCAGGGTCTCACTACTAGATCCTGACTCATAGTGATCCACCTGTTCACAGCCTCTCAAGAGCTGGGATTATGGGCATGCGCCACCATGCTCAGTCTCAATTGCTGTCTCAGTGGGCCCTGGGGGGCAAGGCTGGTACTGTAGGCCCAGGGATTAAACCCCCAGCACCTGTGCTTTAATCTCCTGAGCTATTTGACCCCTCCCTTTTAAAAAAAACTTTTTTTTTTTTTGGTACTGGGAATTAAACTCTAGGCCTTGAACTTCCTAGGCAGGCACTATGCCACTGAACTACATTTCTGGCCTCCAACTAGTTAATTTTTAAGAATTTTTGACAAATTTAAAATTGTTTAGGGGCCAGGGAGATAGCTCAATAAAATAAGCACTTGCCTTGCAAGCACAAGGGCCTGAGTTCAATCCCCAGTTCCACCAAAAAAATAAAATAAATAAGTAAAATCAAATTCTTTAGATAGAAAACCCCATGAATGAGCACTAAGGGTAGTAAATGTGCTCTACTGCATCCAGAGTTGCTAAAAGAAGCTGTGGATGGGATGCACTGCACGTTTGTTCAGCTTTGTCATCTGTTGACAGGAAGCACTGGGGCCTGACAGCACAAACACAGCAGCTTCTAATGCACTCTGCATGGGGGGGGGGGGGGCAGGGGGTTGGCAGCTGGCCACAGGCCCATCCTCCATGCCAGGACTCCAGTAAGGTGAGAGTCCATCCGAGCCTGGGACCTCAGGCCCTCACCACCCAATAGAGTAGCCACTGGCCACATAACAACTGAATAAAAATGAACTTCATTCCTTGGCCTATTTGCCTTTCAGGTGCTCCTTGTCACACAGGGCTAGTGGTAAGCCACCAGACAGTTCAGAGAGAACATTTCTAAGTGTCACCAAAGAGCATTCCTAAATAGTGCTGTGTCACAATGTCCTCCACCCTGTGCGGCTACTATGAGGCCCTGGGCAAGAAAGCCTGGTACCCAAAAACAAGAGGGGCTTAGCATGAAATCCTGAGTACTGTGGAATTTAAAATCCTTACAGAGGCACTAAAGTGTGCACATTTTCCCAACATAGATAAAGCCAGTCAGAACAATCCTACAAAACTGTCAGGTTTCTACACAATGATAAGCCTAAGACAGACAGAGAGGAAGCCAATGCTCTCATTGCTGCTCTGAGGTGAGCTGCAGCCAGAGCCTAGGATGCCCAGCTCACCTGACACAGATGGGGCCACCCAGATTCCTTGCATCCACCTAGCAGAGCTGCCCTCAACTGGAACAGCACCCTCAGGGCCTGCCCCACCCATATCCATATCCGCGTTCCTGTAGGAGAGCAGGGCTCTCACCCAACCCACGCTCCAGAGAAGAAACTGGGGCTCCTTACGTCTGCTCGTATCCATCAGGCTGAAAGCAGGGATCCCAGCCAAAGTCCCGGCAGCCTCGGGGAGCTACAATCTGGCCCTGCCACAGAAAGGGGAACAGGTATAAGCATTAGGAGGGTGATTGGAGTTGGGCTAGTTTGTCAGATTAATTAAATCTGATAGTTCAAGGGGTGCATAGTGCTAACATTTCCTGAATATATAAATAAGATACAGAGCAGGGCTGAGCATGGTGGTGCATGCCTGTACTCCCATCACTCCAGCACACTGAGGTGGGAGAATTACAAATCCAAGCTCAGCCTTGGCAACTTGGTGAGACCTTGTCTCAAAATTTAAAAAATTAAAAAAGGCTGAGGATTTATCTCAGAGTGAAGTCCCCAGTGTTGAAAAAAGAAAAACTCTGGACATATAGGGAAGGACCATGAACTTGATTGGTCCACCAACACCTCTGGAGCCAGCCTCCTTCTACAAACGTTTGACAAACTGTGACCTTATTCGAGAATGATGTTGCTGGGCAAGGTGGCACAAGCCACTTCAAAGGCTGAGGGAGGAGGATGATTGTGAGTTTGAGACCAGCTTGGGTTACAAAGTGAACTCAAGGCCAGCCTCAACTGCATAGTGAGACCCTGTCTCAAAAAGCAAAAGAAGGGCCAGGGAGATGGCTCAGTGGAACAAGTGCTCCCTGGCAAATGCAAGGGCCTGAGTTCAATCCCGGGTTCCACCAAAAATAAAATGAAGTTGACTCTGAAAAACTGACAAAACAATTAGTTAAATTAAAACTGACAAAACAAAACAATCCTAATAGGATATAAGGACTCTGAATTCCATGGATAAGCCTTTTTTTTTTTAATGGTACCAGGGATTGAACTCAGGACACTGTGCTTGCCAGGCAAGCGCTTATTCTACTGAGCTATCTCCCCAGCCTGTGGATAAGTCTTATTTATTGTTTTTTAATTTTTTTTTTTTGCGGAACTGGGGATTAAACTCAGGCCCTTGCGCTTGCCAGAGTAGCACTTACTCCACTGAGCAATCTTCCTGGCCCCTGGATAAGCCTTATGCTTACACCATTCCTCAAAACACAGGATGGGGCCAGGGATGAAGGCCCACACTTATAATCCTAGCACTCCAAAGGCTGAGGAAGGAGGATCACTGTGAGTTTGAGGCCAGCTCATGCTACACAATGACTTCAAGGCCACTCTGAATTACCTAAGAAAGGAGTATTATTTTTTGGTACTGGGAATTAAACTCTAGGCCTTACACTTGCCAGGCAGGCACTATGCCACTGAACTACATTCCTGGCCTCCAACTAGTTAATTTTTAAGAATTTTTGACAAATTTAAAATTGTTTAGGGGCTAGGGAGATACCTCAGTAAAATAAGTGCTTGCCTGGCAAGCACAAGGGCCTGAGTTCAATCTCCAGTTCCATCAAAAAAATAAAAATTTTTTAGACAGGTTCCTGTCTAAAAAAACAAACCACCACAACAAAACAAGAAAGGGGGCTGGTGAGGCAGATGATGTAGCTCCAAGCCAGAGCAATCAACAGGATTCAATCTCTATCTAGCACAGATTGGTAAGTATGTGTATGGGGGAGCATTAGGGAGGGTCCCCTCTGACAATGAAATAAATCCGTGAGCTCAAGAAGCACAACTGTAGGAGGCAGCACACACCTATAATCCCAGCACTCTGGAGGCCACAGCAAGAGATTCAAAAGTTTGAGGCCAGCCTGGAAAGAGTAAAATGAATTAAAAATTATAAAAAGGGCTGGGAATGCAGCTTGTATGTATGGAGGGATGGGGTTTGATTCCTACCTAGCATTGTGGAGAAAAATAAATAAAATAAAAAGCTAGCCCCCCTACCCTCTAAATACTGGCTCTAACAGGTAAATTCCAACACAAAAAGTCCACGAGAACAAACTGTAGTTCAATGCTATGAAATATCATTTTGTCATCAAAGTTAAAAAAAAAAAAACAACATTGGGGGGCTGGCCAAATAGCTCAATGGATTAAAGAGCCTGCAAGGAGGTGCAGGAGCTGGGGGTTCAATACCCCTCAAACCCCTCGGGGCGTGCAGAGACCCCAATTGAGACTGGGCGTACCTATAATCGCAGCACCTATAATACTTGGGAGGTCATCAACAGGAGAATCACTACAAGTCTAATCTAGTAGTGAAACCCTGAACACCCTGTAGACCGTTCCCTAAAAATATAAAACAACAATGAGTTCTGGGGTTTAATCCCCTGGAAAAAGGAAAAAAAACAATACTCCAAGAGTCAGTTGTGGTGGCACATGCCTATGAACACATGCCACGGAATAGCACACAGATCACCATGGGTTTAAGGCCAGCCCTGGGCTACATATTGAGTTCAAGGCTAGTTTGAATTAGAGACTGTTTCAAATGAACAAACAAAAAACCCCTCCAAGAATGGTGGTAGACAACAGGGATAAGCCACATACATGCCAAGTCATGCAGAGCTCAAAGCAGATTCCATTTCTGCTACTACAGAGCTGTGTGGCCATGGCTAGTTCCTAAACTTCTCTGAGCCTTATGTGACAAATGTTTTCTGATTGACTGTAAAGGCCCAGGCAGTGTTCTCAGTGCTAGGATCCTACCAAACCTAGCCTTCCTCTTCCACAATGGACAGAGAGCCTAGCAAACACAATCTCAGTAAGCAAAGCAAATTATAATGACTGTGGAACACAAAATGCCTTGGAGGGGTGACTTAGTCAAGGATCCCAGTGACTCTGGCCACATCCAGGGCTGCAGCAAGAACATTCTAAGTCCTAAATGCAGCTGGTATACAGATTCTGAAATGGGCAGGATGTGGCATTTGTGAGCTGCTGAAAGGACAATGCCAGTATGGACAAGCAGTGTCTAATGTGTCACTGTGGACAATAAATACACAGGAGAAAACAGGACAAGATGAACAAACAAGGCCAACTCAGGAGGGACAGGGGAGGCACACAACCAGGGCAAGCACTGGAGCAGGAACAGAGCCTGGCAGGGGGCACAGTGACACAGGTGCTGTCACTGGAAAGCTGCTACTCAGCTGCTCCACGGGTGTTGGCCCACACCCAAGCAGCCATTTCTGGGAAAGCAGCAGACCACTACAACTAATCTTTAACAATTCAACCAGGCATTGTGGCATGGCAACCCTGTTCTGAGGATCAGTCCTCAAAAAACTGAAAACAAAATCTTGACTGTGGTTGAGTATTATTCACAATCTAAAGGTCATTGATAGATAATAAGCAACAAAATGTGTAGTCTATGCACACAATAGAATATCCTTCAACCTTAAAAATCAGAAAACTGTTGTTTTATGACATGGATGGAGCCTGAGAATATTATGCCAGTCACAAAAAGACAAATATCACATTCCTCCACTTATCTGAAGTAGTGAAATCCTCAGAAGCAGAATGGTGGCTGGTAGTGCTGGGCCGGGGGGAAATGGGAGTTGTTCAATGGATAGTTTTAGATTTGCAAGACCAAACTTTTCAGGAGATTTTTGTCCAACAGTATATTCTTTTTGTGTGTGTGTGGTATCTGGGATTGAACTCAGGACCTTGCACTTGCCAGGTAAGTGCTTATTCTACTGAGCTATTTTCCTGTCCCCCCCCCCCCATATTCTTAATACTACCGTATGCACACATAAAAATGGTGAGATGGTAAATTTTGTGGCATAAGTTTTTTACAACCAAAAAAACTTGGGCTGGAGATATAGCTCAGTGGCATGGTACACACCTGGCCAAGTGCAAGGTCCTAGGTTCAATTCCCAGTACCAAAAGGACAACAATAACAAACTAAATTTAACCATGTAGGGAAAAATGAGGTATCTGCAGACAGGCCACTGGGAAACCCTGGATTGACTGTGGCAGGAGGAACAGAGTTAGATGCTGTGCTGAGCATCTATCTGGGAGGGTGGGCTGGCAGGGAAAAAGATCCAAAGGTCCTGGCAGGGTGTGCTGAATCAACTGGAGGACTACATTTTGGTGAAGAATTACACCACTAGGGGCTGGGGAGATGGCTCAGTGGAATAAGCGCTTCTCTGGCAAGCACAAGGGCCTGAGTTCAATCACCAGTTCCACCAAAAAAAAAAAAAGAATGCACCAGTAGACTGCAGATATAGTTCTGTATAAAGTGCTTGCTTAGCATAAGGCCCTGGCCTTGATCCCCAGCACCAGCATCAAAAGTAATAATAAGAAAAATAAAAATAAATTTAAATTATATGTAAATATGAAAAGGGAGGAAATTTGAGCAGGGTGAGGTCTGGGCTGTAGATGTGGCTCTGGGTTTTTTGCCTTGTTTTTTGAGGCAGGGTCTTCCTGTGTAGCCCAGGCTATACAGTGCAGGTTACCCTTGAACTCCCCGTCCTACCTCAGCTTTAGGAGGGATGTTGCTTACAAGTGTTGTGCCATCAAGTAGCTTTGGGAAGGGTTACCTTCAGGCTTACTAGCACAGGACAAACAAAAGCCCGAGATGCAGCAGCCTCAGAAGCTGTTAGCCAGCAGCTTCAGGGGCCAAATACATTTAGGGTCCGGGGCGTCCTTCCTGGACAGTCCTGCAGAGGTCCCTGGCCATTTTGCCCAGGCTGCAGCGGCCTCTGGTGGCACGCGGGAGAACAGCGCCTGAGCAGCCACTCACCAAGGTGCGACCCCTGAACAGGCGCACAGGCTCGCTGGGGTCCCCGGTGCTGAGCGCGAACGTGCACAGTGCATAAGCTGACTTGTCCTCGAAGCCGGCCAGGAGCTGGTGTAGCCCTGTGGGCAGGAAAGGCAAGGGTTCAGCGTGCCCGTGCTCCCCAGCATGCTCCCTCAGAAACTCTCCCAGGAGGGAAAGGCACACCCAAAACTGGATTAATGTGGATGGGAGGGTGGCGGTTAGGGCTTCACTCTAGCCCTCAAGAGGATGAAATTCTAGACTCTGCGTATGAGGTTTTGTTAAAACAGAAAACCAATCAATATAGTGTGGACTTGTTTGATATCTACAAAAAAGGGAACCAGTTGTATTACTTTGGTAGCTTGGTAAGCCCAAAACCCTGATTTCAATTTTCAAACCAAATAAAAGTACCTTGGTTACAACCAAGGATCTCTCCAGCTAATTCTACAGCACTGAGAAATTAGTTGGAGATGTAGGTAGCATCTACTCAGCAGGCTTGAAGCCCTGGGTTCAGTCTCCAGATCCAGACTAAAAACAAGATTATGGGGGGCCTTCCAGTTATCTCAGTTGTTTAAGCGCCTGCTCATGAAAATGTAGTCAGGCACAGGATACCATGTTTCAATTCCCAGCTCCACCTGCCTTACCAGGTAAGGTAGCCTGAGTCAGCTAAAAAAAAAAAAATTCTACAGGCTAGCTCAGTAGAATAAGAACTTGCCTGGCAAGCACAAGGTCCTGAGTTCAATCCCTAGTACCACAAGAAAAATAAAAACAAGATTATGTGTATTACCAGTCATTCCTGTGTATCTTTACAGAAAGCAGAACTTGTGCTGATAAGCTGAATGATGTAGGGTCATTACCTTTTATTTAAAAACTGACAACGTTATATATTGATAGGAGGCAGCAATTTTTATTTTTGTTAGTGGGAATTAAACCCAGACCTCTACATTCAGCTACATCCCCAGACCTTTTTCACATTTTTATTTTGAGACACAGTCTTGGTAAGTTGCTACGTTTAGTCTGGGCTTGAACTTGGAATCTTCCTGCCTCCACTTCTCACAGTGCTGGGATCACAAGTGTGCAGCATCATGCTTGAGATAACTATTCTATGACCTTCCATATTTGATATACTCTGCATTCCTTAAAGCACATTTAGAGGGAACATTGTGGATGTGAGCACAATTTAACTGCAACATTTATTATTCTACTGGCTGCTAGGGTTGGTCCAGGCAATCTGGCTGGCCAGACAGGTGTCCCCTTCCTTCCTCCACGCTGTGTCCCTCCCAAAGTCCACACTTTCCCCACCAAGGATCATTCTCGGGTCTGGGATCTACAAGTAGCTGCGCTCTCCTGCTAGGACTTCCAAGTAGCTCCTAAGAACAACAGTGTGGCCTGCATCTGTGGGTGGCTGGGAACAAACTGCCAGGGCCTAGGAGAGGCAGTCTTCTCCCCCAACCCGCAGCCCACACTGTAGCTGAAGCAACTGCAGGCAGTCACTAGGGGAAGTCCTCCTTGAGATCCAGAATCAACTACAGCTGCCTGGTCAGCAGAGCTCACACCTGCCAGCTCATCCTAATGCTCTCTGGTTCAAGTTGAGGTTACAGAAGGGAGGCTCAATAGTATCAGCGAGGGCCTCGGACTTCCTGATCACAGGTAGAAAGTTGGGGATTCTCAATTCCCAACAGAGCCAAGGGAAGAAAAAAAATAGGAATATTACCTTCAGGCTTTAACTTCTCCAAAAACCATTTTCTGCAAAAGAAATTAAGGAGTCAGAGGTCTTGAGCAAAGGGATCTTCCTACAGGAGACCCAAGGGTGAGAAGGAACATCTCAAATCAAAAGCTACAGAAATAATCTGGGCTGGGAGGGTGGGGTGGAACAGATGCTTAGCATCATGTGCAAGGCCTTGAATTTAATATCCAATACCAAAGAGAGAGAGAAAAAAATCACCTAGTAGGAAAAAAACAAATGGCGAGAAACACATAATGTATAGAAAAAAAAAAATCAGTAAACAAATGAAGGGGTCAACCTCACTTGGTAATCAGGGAAATGCAAAACCAAACTACATGTGGTAACATTATTATCTTCCATATTACAAAAATTGAAGACAGGGTCTTATGTAGTTCAGGCTGGTCTTGAACTCACTATGTAGCCCAGGCTAGCTTCAAACTTGCAGTGATCTTTCTGCCTCTCTCTGCATCCCAAATGCTGGGATTACAGGCATGTGCCACTACACTGGGCTCAAACTGTAAAATTAAAAACTCATACTCAGTGATAGAAGGATGTGGAGCAATACACACTGTGGATATATGTATATGCTGGTAAGTGAGCTAGTCATCCAAAAGTGAGAAATATATATAAAAACCAGCGATGGAACTTGTGTACATATGTCCCAACCTCAAGGTACTTCAAATTGGTTTATTTGTATTTTAAAGATATACAAAAGACCTTCTAAGGGGGATTCAGGGTACTGGATAATTTTAAGGAAATCTGTTTTCAGATCTTAACTTTCTTATTCTCTCTTTCCTGAAACTGATCTGTACATGAATGTATCTTTGAAATTGAGCTGGTTTTTGTCTTCGCTCTCCACTTACACAATTACGTTCTCACACTCTACAAAAGAAAAGCACACCTCTCCTGTATTCCTAATCCTTTTCTGGGACAACCAAAATACTGATGCCAATGCCAAGACAGTGAATGATCTACAGTACTGGGTAACTAATCCTTTTGCATTCCAGTGATTTGTGGTAGAGGCCTCACAAAGGAGTTCATAGGGACACTCACATGTAAGGGCCAGGAAGGCCACCAAGGGCATTGAAGCACAGACAGGTATCCTCCACAAGGACAGGCCCCTGCACCTGCAGCACAAAGACATGCAGCCCTAAGACCTGAACCCACAATGAAGCCCCATCCCTGCCCAGAGCCCCCAGGCCAGCTAGGCTGGGGCCAATGCCATACCTAGCTAAGATCTGCAGCAGAGGATTGTCATGGTCACAGACCCAGCCCCATCTTCATTTTAAGACAGAGACACACAGCAGGCATGCAGCTTGTTCCAGACCCACACCCAGGAACCCTCACACTGTGCCACTCTGTTTACAGAGATGTGTGTAGGACTGTACTTGGGAGGGATATGTACACATGGATTTATGCACCTGAGCTGGGGAGGCTGTGGGTGGACAAAGGCAATCCATTTATGGGGGCACAAGTGGTCTGGAGGAGACACCTACAGTCAAGGTAGGGACAGGAAGGCAGCGTCCAAAGGCCAACACATGAACCTAGCCAGCTATGTCTAGACAGGCCTTGAAGTCACACCGAATTACCCCTTTATGGCTCTCTGCTATTCCCAGCAGCACAGGGAGCACCAGGAAATGGCAGGGCATAAGTACCTGATGTGCAGCCTCACGACACTTCTGTATGGAAATCTCATCTGGCTCACCCTGGTACTCCGGCACTTATCAGGAAAACAGACATAGTCAGGTTATGGTATGACAGAGAAATGGAACCATCTTTTAAAAAATAAAACAGAAACATACGGTCAATTTTCTGTGCCACCAATGTGCATGGAAACTTATCTCCTAGAATCTGAATGACCTGTTCCAAAATGAAAGAATACTGATTACCAGGTGTTAGTAGTTCTCCATCACTACGTGGATTGTCATCCACCTTTCTCATGAGCTAACTCTCTAGCTTCACCCCAGGCTTCAGGGTCCCATCCAAGCCAGTTAGCACCCATCCACGACTGCTGTCTCTCCCTACTTGAAGTCTCTGCATGTAGTACTCCCTCCTTCACTCCATCTAGCCACTTTCTGCCCTTGCTACCATCCTCCTAGGCCAGGAATGCCCCCCCCCTTTTTTTTTCTTCCAACTGAGTTAAGTCTTTTTATTCTTTTGATAGTGTCTTCCAGGGTTAACTACTTCCATTGTAGGTGATGAAATATGTAAGCTCCACTTCAAATGTTGGCACTGCTATGAACATAGTCTCTTTTCCTTCTCTGCAACTCAGAATTAAAACTTTGATTCTTGTCTTATATTCCAGTCTCAGAAGCAGTTCCACTGCAGGAGTTATTTGAAGACAGCCTTATGCTTTTAGCAGTGGTCTCTGACCAGGTTCTATCTTCTCCATGAACACTACCAATGGACTTAGTTTAAATATGTATTAAACTAAGAGGCATTCTCTCAAATGAGTTTAAATGCACTTTATTTTTAGATAACCTACATGACTTGTTTTTTCCCTAAAAAACAATGCCTCCACTCCAAATAAATCATGGTCAAAATAAACCAAGTGTTCAGGATGACATCAGTCCCATTTGCGTAAAATCCTGGTGTTATGTAGATAGCAGCAGCCAGTTATGACAAGTGATAAGATCCAAGTTACCATCGAATCCATTAACATTTTTCCATTTCTAAACCATCCTTAAAGAAAATCATAAATGGGGTCACACCATCCTCAAATCCAGGAGAGCAACCATGCCATCTGGATTCATGTCTGCACCAATAAAGAACTGATAGTTTTTTAAATTAGCAAGGATGCGCTTGATTTGCTCTGCAGCCCCCATCATAAATGGCTTTACTCCTTCTGGTCTTTGTTCAAGTTTGCCTTTGATTGATTTCATATAATCTTTGATATACTTCTTGTAGGCCTCTTTTGTGAAGCTGGTTTCCTGCAAGTGATGGTTACAATATCTACACCAGGGACAACTGTGCTTTCAGTGCCTTCACCCTCTGGACCTTCAGCGGAGACATTGCCACCAATGAGCGAGTCGTCAATGTTACCCTCTGATCTACTGACCATCTTGCACTCCACCTCCAGGCACAGCCCGTCCATGATCTCCCAGATCTTGTAAATGTTGCAGAACATCTCATTGTGGCTGATGAGGTCCCGGTAGATAATCATGATGGTGGCTGAGGGAGGTGGCGGCCGCCCAAGCTTAGCAGGAGCCAGGAGCTCAGAGCAAGCAAGGTGCAGCCGGAGTGGCACTTGGGGTCAGGGGCAGCGGGCGGAAAAATTCATCATCTATTCTTAAGGACCTGGTCCCTGTAATGTAAAGGCTTCAGGTCCCCCAAACCTGTATTTTCTAGTGGGGATTGAGGTTCAGTAGGAACAGTCCAGATAAAATAAAACTAAAGATCTAAATTATAGCAAGCCTAGTGAGATTTATCACTAGTAGCTTCTGCAGGTGCCCCTATTAGGAGCTGCCCAGAATTCAAAAGGCCTGTGAACTTGGATGGAAAAAAAGCCTTTGTTTTTTTATGCCCAATAATTGAACTTTACCCCCTTTCCATTATAAATACAGGAGGTAATAAACAAATATTGACAGTTCTTGTGGGTTTTTTTTTTTCTTTTTTAAGACAAGGCCTCACTACGTAGTACAGGCTGGTCTTAAACTATGTGGGCCAGCCTGGCCTCAAACTCATGGTGATCCTTCTGCCTCAGCCTCCAAATCTGGGGATTACAGGCATGCACCACCACTCCCCTTGTAGTGTTTTGTTTTTACAGGGTTTTTAAAAGACAGGCTCCCGCTATGTATTTCAGGCTAAGCTTAAACAAATGAGCCTGGCCTAGTCTTTACTGTGTGCAAATCATCCTGCCTCAGTCTTGTGAGTGCTGAGACTCTATGACCATCATATCCAGAATATTTTAAAATTCTGAAACAAGGTATAGCTAAATTGTTAAACTGCCCAAGCTGAGCTTGAACTCTCAGTCATCCTGCCTCAGCCTCCCAGAGTGCACCACTACACTCAGTTCTCACTTACATATTTACTTAGCCCGGGCTAATCTTGCACTCACAGTGATCCTCCTGCCTCAGCCTCATGAGTGCTGGGATTAAAGGATGTGCCACCATATCCAGCATTACTTTAAAATTAAGGAAATTACATACTGCCAGATTGACTCCTTTAGCACTAATACTGTGTATATATAGCTGGATTACAAATACTTCTAATATTTTCAGAATAGGCTTTTTTTTTTCTTTTTCTTTTTTCTTTTTTGTATTTTAGGGAAGGGTCTACAGGGTGTTCAGGGTCTCACTATTAGATCACTCATAGTGACCCACCTGTTTACAGCCTCCAAAGAGCAGGGATTACAGGTGTGTGCCACCGTCCCTACACACCTTATTTTGTACATTTGAAACTATTTCCTTAGAGAGTCTTACAGGCTTTAGCAGTCTGTAACAGGCAAACAAGAGACAAACAGAAACTCTCCTATTTAAGACCACATCCAAGCCATTGTCTCTAAGGAACCTTTAACCATTCCACTTCTTTGGGGCTTTTTTTCCTGTGTCAGTGCAGGAGGTTGAACCTGGATCTAAGGGTTCTACCATGGAGCTGTCCCACTCTGCTCTATAATATGAGAAGGCCATGTCAGTTAGAGGTTTGGGCTCTGGCATCCCCCACTCTGCATGGACTGCATTCAGGATGGCACATCATGTCTGCTTGACTGATCTGGCTTCATGATCCAAAGCATTTAGCAATGGGGCTCTGGTTCCTTGGAGGGCCACCTTCATTCTGGCACAAAAGTGCATCAGTGCTTACAGTATAGATAAATGAAGCTTTCCCTCCTATACCTCACTTGAGCTGTCAAAGATATATGCAGTAGATGTCATCTCTCAATTTACCACACTATCCCACTTCCTAGACCAGGCTAAGTGGAGGCAAATGCATGATCCAACCAAGGACACTCAGAACTGATGTACAGCAGAAGACCCACTGTCTCTCTATCAATGGGGAAGAAAGCAGATACTCCAAAGGGACTAAGGAACTACAAAGACAGGCCAGTCCCTGGAATGAATCCCTGGGTCCTATGGAGTACCTTAGCATTGTATTTCCATGAGTCTCCTAGTGCCTTATTACTCCCTGGTCCTTATAGGCAGAAACCCGAGGGCGTGGGATATACCTCAGCAGCACAGTGCCTGCCTAGCAAGCCCAAGACCAGGAATTAACTTCCTGGCACCAAAAAAAAAAAAAAAAAAAAAAAGAAAAAGAAAAAGAAAAAGGAAACATGAGATCCATTCCCTCCTTTATTCTTTTCTATTTTTCTATATATAGTCATCCCGTATCATTCTGTTGGCACCCAGAAAACAATACACAACATATAGCGATCTGGGCCATCAGAAGCAAGCTTTAGGGTGGAGAGATAGGTCAGCAGTCTAAGCACCTACCTGGCAAGCACAAGGGTTTGATCCCTGGCACCACATGACACGCTGGTCCTAGAACCTCAGGCGTGCAGTGCCAACCCCAAAAACAGGCATGGTGGCACATGCCTGTAATTACAGCGCTGGGGAGGCTGAGATTCCCTAACTACGAATCTGAACTGCATAGTGAGATCCTGTATTCACTACATAAAAGAGGAGGAGGAGGAAGAAGAGAAGAAAGCAGTAGCAGCAGCAAGCTTTAAAGAGCAAAGTCTAGCTGAGCATGTTGGAAAATGCCCATAATCCCAGCACTAGAGAGGCTGAGGCAGGACTGCCATGAATTCAGGCCAACCTGAGCTACATGAGACCTTGTCTCAAAGAAGAAAAAAGAAAACTGTTCCTCTGACTTCCTGTTCTTCATCTATTTTCTTTAAGACAGAAACCCAACTTTCAAAGCTAGCCTGGTCCACATTGCAAGACAACTCAAAAACCATTTTTTTTTTCATTTTATGTATTTGGTACTGTTGTAACCCACTTGGGTGCCAAGCCCTTCCCCCATATCCTGTTATTCTTAATAGAACCTGCCAGGTGCCATTACCTGTTATTCCCGCTGGGGCCTGACCTTGGACATACTGTTTCTCCTCCCTTGGCAACAGCACCCCCCCATAGGTTTATGTAACCCCGCTCACCCGAGAAAACTCCCACCAATCAACTAGCTCCCCGTACCCCCTTGACTCTCTTAACTTCCGCTTTTTGCTTCTGTCATACTGCTTAGTTGCCTGCCCCAGACCCATCTCCCCCCTTCAGGTCACTGCCCCGCTCTTCCGAGCCTAAGGTAAAATTAAAAGGTCCCAAGCCATGCTAGACTAGCTCCATCTTAGCCCTTTGTTTCACCTGTTGCTAAATGTTCTGGGAAAGATACATGCAACTAGGCAACCACAAGGTTGCTCTATAGCCTCAGTAACCTCCAGGTGACCCTCAATCAATCTTGACAAAGGAATAATTGCTATTGGCTTCTGTAACCTGCTTGCTCAAGTTTCCCTGTTAATCACTAATGGCCACAAGATGCTCCCCCCAAGGTTACCCAAGCATTACAGAAATATGTTATTCTGTCAAAAATATTCCCTTCTCACTGAGCCAATCAATGTAAAGGTCAACCCCTATTAACCAATGCAATTAGCTTCTGTAACACAGCTTGCCTCAGCCCCCTTCACCCCATCCCGCGCGAGACCATACTCTGAGCCACAAAGTTCCCTAATATAGATAAAATATTTGTCTCCCCCAATTAAAATTGTCCCCGTACTCCCCTAACGGCCATTTTAGCTTCTGTGACGATGCTTGCTTACCCCTCCCAGCCTGCGGGTTTTAGACATAAAATACCCAACAACCCAGCCCTCGGGGGGCCCTTCTCCTTCTCGCATGGAGAGGCTACCCCGGTGGGTACCACCTAAAATAAAGCGCTTCTTTCCTTTTGGACTTGCCTCGTTGTCATCTGATTTTTGAGTTACAACAGGTACATTTTGTCTCAACATGCAGCTCATGCTTGTAGTGATTCTCCTGTTTTCAGCCTCCCTTGTGCTGAGGCAGGCACCACCACAGATGTGGTTGTCAGCTCAACAAACTCTGGTCCTTGCACTTGCCAAAGCAGGCGCTTAGTCTGCTGAGCTATCATGCCAGCCCTCTCCAAAAGTAAATTTATTTTGGCGGAACCGGGGATTGAACTCAAGCCCTTACACTTGCCAATGAAGCGCTTATTCCACTGAGCCATTTCCCCGGTCCCTAAAAGTAAATTTTTAAAAAAGAAATGCAGCAGGAGCACAAGGGCCTGAGTTCAATCCCCGTTCTGCCAAAACAAACAAACAATCCATAAAGCCCCAAAATATTACTCTTAATATCCTTTGCCTTTCTGTCTTGGAGCTGGCCATAAAGACATTCTCTAACCTATGTTGTCTGATAGCAGCTCATAAACCCCATTTCACAAAGGAGTACATTAACTATCTATCACAATATCCATTAAAAAAGTATCCCTTTCAGGGAGGAAGAAATGTTTCTGAGAGTAAGGCTGGCTCAGTCTGCTAGCACTACATTCTACCCTTTTGCCTAATTACATAGTACACAGCTGTCTTTGCTTCATTTAATCTGAGTATGAAAAGACATGAAAAGGCTGTAGCTTGTTGGTGCAGTGCTTGTCCTCCCATCCAGGAGGCCCTGGGTTCAATCCCAGCGCTCAAGGGAAAATTTTTTGCTGTCTTGATTTTTTTTTGGGGGGAGGGTGGGAATGCCAGGGATTAAACTCAGAACCTTGCACTTGCCAGGCTGGCGCTAATGCCACTGTGCTATATACCTGGCTGTCTTTGGGTTTTCATTCTGTAGGACTCAATGCATGTAAAATCCTGGTTAAGTAAACTTGTTATGGATTTCTTTCTGTCTTTTGTATTTTTTGGGGGGCGACAAGGTCTCACTTTGTGTTATTCCAGGGTGGCCTCAAACTCACTGCGACCCTCCTGCCTCATCCTCTAGAGTAATGGGATTAGAGTTGTGAGGCACCGCGCCTGGCCTGGAGTTCTGACCCCAAGACGGGTAAGAAAATATATCACCCCACTTCACAGATACACAAAGTGGTCAGGAGCAATCCTGGACCTGGCGAGCCGTGGCCCTCTCTGACCACCACCTCGGCGATCGCAGTAGGATGCAGATCCACCTCAGGACCGTGTCGGGGCTCGCTCGAGGTTTGCTGTCCAAATCAAGAGGCTAACGCTAAGGTCCCCGCCATGCCTCTGGCTCCCGCAGCCCCTGACCTCGCGAAATCTGTGCCAAAAGCTGTGGAGGCCCTCGGGTCTGCGTCCCTCGGGGCATCCCTACTTTGCGACCCGTGCATTCCCACACCCTACTCGCCTCCCCACAGCCTGGTTTTTTGTTCCTGTGCTTCCAGCCCCTGAAAGCCCCAGCTCAACAGCATTCCAAGGCGCCTCCCCCTCGACCCACACATCTTCCCGGCACCTCCTCCAGCTTCTTGGCGTTCCCTGTGACAAACACGATCTTCTTCCCAGCTAAGGAGGCCGCCATGACCACCCGGAATTACACCTCAGAGTCCCAGAAGCCCGTTCTCGGCGAGGGGCCAAACACTTCCGGTTGGGGCGGAAGTGGGCGTTTCCGTTTCCAGCCTCCTCTGAGTTGTAGAGGTCCTCGGTGTTCGGCTGGTGGCCGCATATTGCCAAGAGGGTGAAGATACTCTTGGTCGTCGCGGAGCGCCAGGAACCCTTGTCATATGCCCAGGGCGTACAGATGAAGCTTGAAGCACTCAGTGCTCCCGCATTTTGGGAGACAAAGATCCCAGGGGACATCTTGATCGTGGACCAGAAAAAAACATTTCCGGGCCGGGAAGATAGCTCAGTAGAATAAGCGTCTGCCTGGCAAGCGCAGGATCCCGAGTTCAGTGCCCGGTACCGCCAAAAGGGGAAAAAAAAAAAAAACATTTCCACTACGCGCCTGGCTCTGCCTGGGGTCCTTCGCTGGGACCCAGGTGCTGAGGGAAGTGAAGAACCCGCGAGGCTGGTGATGAGCTGCAGCCCTGTGCCTGGGAGGTTCCGAACCTGTGTGAGCCCCGGGGAACTGTCACTTTACCCTGACCTCACTTTCAGGCCCACTCCTCGCTGGCCACCTTATACTTTACCACGATTTTAAACCTGCATAGCCTAAAATAAACCTAGTCTTTCTCCCCGACCCATAACTCCTCCCTGGTTTAAGGACTGAAGATTTTTTTTCAAGCCTCTCCAGCTTCTCAATCCATCATCCTTTTTAAAAAAATTCTTTCATTTATGTATTTGATACAGGGTCTCATTACGCAAATCAGACTCATGGTAATTCTCCTGTTTTCAGTCTCCCCGGTGCTGGGATTACAGGTGTGCCATCACCATGACCCGGACTCTGTCGCCAGTGGGGCATGCGGGACTGGCGATCTAACCCTGGTCCCTGCACTTGCCATGGCAGGCACTTAGACCGCTGAGCTATCTCACCGGCCCCATACCCACCCACCCCCCTTTTTTTTTCCTGTTTGAGACAGGGTCTCACTACGCAGTTCCGGCTGACTTTGAACTCACTTTGTGGCCCAAGCTTGCCTAAAACTCAGAATGTTCCTCCTGCCTCAGCCGCCTGAGTGCTGGGATACAGGCATGTGCCACAACAACCGTCTCCATCATCCATTTTCCATGGTCACTGCATCCTAAACAGAGCAAGGCATAGTAAAGTGCCCTATTAGACCCCACCTGTAAGACAGACTGACTTTTTGTTGGAACCCTCAACACCATCTTCCTCCTCCATGGTCTCAGCTCTCTACCTCCAGGAACCCTGGAAAAGTATCTCTTAAATGGTCACTTCCGGGAGAAATTGTCTGTGCTTAGCTCCACGCAGACCCGGAGAAGCCCTAGGCCTCCCAGGCCAGCACTGGTCAGCAGTCACAGAGGCTGTTGGACAGGAAGGCGCGGCGAGGGCAACTACAGAAATGCACTGCAGCCGTCCCGGATGCTGTATGCTTGTCAGGAGGTGCTCTGGGGGGCTGAGGCGGGAACACTGAAGACCAGAGGCCGGCTTGCCAGTTTAGTGACTCACTGAAGTCCGGTCTGAAAATAAATAATAAACAGCTGAATGCAAAAAAAAAAAAAAAAAAAGAAAGG
>PVKA01022440.1:0-37110 GCA_004027165.1 Ctenomys sociabilis | reverse complement strand
AGAATGTTGAATCCTATTCTGCCCTCACTGAAGACGTGGGCTCAAAGCTGGACTCATGGGAGGAACATATGTTTTCCACCTTTGGTAACTTTTGAGAATTCTAAAAGGATTGGAGGGAAAGCTCAGGAACAGCTGGGAGACACTAGAGCACTGGCCCATCTGGCTTGCCTGTCAACAGGCCCCTGTTGAGCTTGGTGACGGTGGACAGCCATTTCTTACCGCAAAAGTTTCCTCTTCTTATACCAGTGACTCCCCATGGCCACCTCCTGCCACCCTGGGCTCTGGCAGTCCCTCGGGCCTCTCTTGTCTCCAGCTTTGAACACTAAATGTGATTTGTATCCCATGCCCACTTGCCAAAAAACCTACTGTGATTTTTGGACTGGTTGTTCAGAGCTCATGATTTTCTTTACAAAGACCCTTCAGCTTGACTCACTTTTACTTTGTGCCTGACAGTGGTGCCTTTTCACAATCCCACCAGGGCTGATACCTTAAACTCCTTCTAACCCATGTCCTCTATGCTATCCTGTCACCAAGAGTTCTTTCATTTTTTTATTTAAATCTATTTTTAATGTTCGCTAGTACATGTTTGCAGTACATAACGATTCCATTCATCACAGACTCTGTGCGAGGACATGTAGTTCTTTTTATTTCACTTCTCCATCCCCCTCTTGTTTTTTTCAAAATGAGTTATGTTTTAATGGACAAGTAAAAACTGTATATATTTATGGCATACAGCGTGATGTGTTGATTGGAAAATGGATAAATTGAGCAATTTAATGTCTGCATGACTTTGCAGACATTGTTTTCTGATGGGAATCTAAAGTCTACTATCTTAGCCCTTTTCAAGTGTGTAATGTATTAATTATAGTTGCGATGTGCAACAAATCTCTTAAATATTTTCTCCTAACTGGAATTCTGTGTGCTTGGGCCAGCATCTCCCCACTCTCTTGCATTTTTCATTTGGCCTCTTACCTTTGTACTCAGTCAGCTGTGACACATTCCAGATTATCTGAAGAGCCGCCCGGCCCCAGATATCACTTTAACTGATTTACTCTTTAGAAATCTGTAGCAGCCTAGATGGAATTGCTGTCGGATCATCAGAACATCCAGATAGCTGATGTCATCTTTAACCCACAGGACAGCCATTTGAATCTCAGGGTTCCCTGTATGCAGGGTATTCCTGTCTCAAAGCTATTTCTTCCTTTGGTACCACACTAATAGCACTTTCAGATCTTTCAGATCACTTGAGACCCACTCTTTCTGCAGCCTGAATTTTGTGTCTGTTACTTTGACCAGTCAACATCATCCTTAGCATTTCATCCCCAGTACACAAACAGAAATATGAGTGGTTTCTTAAAAAAAAAAAAAAAAAAAAAAAAAAAAAAAGAGTGGTTTTTTAAAAAAAAAAAAAAAAAAAAGAGTGGTTTCTTCAAATACAGTTTTTAGCCAGCAACAAGTGTGTCATCAGGTTGCAGCTTTTGAGAACTTTATCTTCATTAGAAGCATATCTTTGCTTGTCTAAAATTTAGTAACATTAGGGCCTGGGAGATGGCTCAGTGGAATAAACACTTCCCTGGCAAGCACAAGGGCCTGAATTCAATCCCTGGTTCTGCCAAAAAATTAAAATTAAAATAAAATAAAATTTAGTAACATTTCTGAGTATTTTCATTTTGGTAGTTTTCTCTTTCCCAATTTAAAATTCTTAGTATTTATAGATGATTTGGCCGGGCGTGGTGGCGCAGGCCTGTAATCCCAGCACTCGGGAGGCTGAGGCAGGAGGATCGTTGTGAGTTCGAGACCAGCCTGAGCTACAAAGTGAGCTTAAGGCCAGCTTGAACTGCATAGTGAGACCCTGTCTCAAAAAGACAAAAAAATAAATAAATAAATATAGATGATTTGCTAAATTGGGTGTGGTGGCACACACCTATAATTCCTGCACTTTATGGGTACTTATATAGTGTCTCAATGAGACCATCTAAAACTAAGGCATTAAAGAAGAGTTAGGGATGTATGTAAGTCAGTGCAGATGCCCCAGATTCAGCCCCAGCACAACCAAAATAAATTCTAAATTAGCCTAAGCTCAATTACAATATCAAGATCAATTATATTGTTCTATTCAGACTTAGGGACAGGAAAACTTGGGTCTTCAGAGGTGAAGATTCTTTTTTTTTTTTTTTTTTTTTTTTTTTTTTTGAGACAGGGTCTTGCTATGCAGCTCAGGCTGGCCTTAAGCTCACTTTGTAGCTCGGGCTGGTCTCGAACTCACAACAATCCTCCTGCCTCAGCCTCCCGAGTGCTGGGATTATAGGCATGCGCCACCACGCCCTGCTAAACTGAAGATTCTTTCTGAACTTTGCCCACACCCCATGCCCAGTGCTGGGGTGAAAGCCAGTGCCCTCACTGGATGGACAAGCATCCATACAGTGGACAAGAGCTGAGGGTGAAAACCTTGGAGGCTCCTAGGAAGCCAGGGTTCAGGCCTGAACTACCCTTTTCTTGAGGCTGAACCAGGCTCTGCTTCTTCTTTGTTTTTTTTGTGGAGCTGGGGATTGAACTCAGGCCCATACGCTTGCCAGGCAAGCACATATTCTACTGAGCCATCTCCTCAGCCCAGGCTCTGAGTATTGAAGTTGCACAAACCCTAATTGTCATAGAGATGTTCAAGCATTTGTACTTTTCAGAGGAGCAAAGTCACCATTAAAAGCAACCAAGAAACCTGCATACTCCAGGCTTTTGTAGTAAATTGCACCTCCAGACTCCAAAAACAGACTAAAGCCAAAGTGCAGGTAAAAGTAAACATGAGCTAGCATGGTGCTTGCCATTCTCAAGCACTGGGCTCAGGGGTTTGCCATTCCCAAGCACAATGCTCAGGGGCTTGCCAGATGGCTCAGCTGTTTAAAACGCCACCTGGGAAAATGTAGTCAGATGCATAGGACCGTGGTTCGATCCCTAAACAATGCTCAGGGCCCAGCACAGAGTGGCCGTGAGGTCTCAGAGTCAATGTCACACTGGCACCTGTGGTGTGGTCACATGAAATGACATGGGCATTCACTAGGCTGAAAATTACCTCACCTTCAAGCCTACTGCCCATTAAGAATCATATTAAAAAGTACATGCTATGGTTAGTTTATTGGTTATATCACTGAATATATATTATATTCTATTTTCTCAAAGAACAAGTAAAAAGTTACAAATATTCAAATATTTAAGTCTTCCTGTTTCCACAAAAAAAAAAAAAAAAAAAAAAAAAAAAAAATTCAAATCCTGTTGTCACATTGTTGGTGGTGTACTGAAGGTAGAGCCCAAGGCCTCCATAGGCACAGTCAGGCTTCCACTCTGAGCTGCTGCCCCAGCCTCTTTCCATTTTTGAGGAACGGTTTTGCTAAACTGCTGAGCTTAAACTTCCAATCCTTCTGCCTCAGCCTTTCAAGTAGCTGGGGTTATAGACATAAAAGCTCTGTCACATTTTTAATTTTTAAAAGTTGTGTCTCCATTAAGACAAGAACTAGGGGTGGAAACCTTTCCAGTTCTGAGAGTCTGAACTGCTAAATGAATGCCAGGCATTACAGATCTGATCCCTGCACCTCTGTGTCAGAGACTACTCTGATTTTTAAATACAAAATTTTATTTTTTTACTTTTAAAATCCATGACAAAAGTTTCATTTATACACACAGTAATTAAAATTGTTTATCCTACCTATTTTAATACACTGTGCCGTAAAAAAAGATTAATAGGGTTAAATATAGCAAATCAAAAAAGCATATTATGTTTGCAAACCTGCTTCTTTCTTTACAGTGACCTATAAAGAAACTTGTTCCAAATCATAATGCTTTCATAATGTGCTGGGAAAATATTACATTAACACTTCTATATGCTTCAGTGCAAATGTTTTCTTTAAACCATTCTGGGAATTTTTTTTTTTTTTTCTTTTTGAGACTAGATCTCACCAGGTAGTCCAGGCTGGCCTTGAACTCACTACATAGCCCAGGGTGGCCTCAGACTTGTGGCAGTCCTCTTGCTTTAGTCTCCTAAATGCTAGGATTATAGCTATTAACCATCCACCCAGCTTCTAGTAATACCCTTTATTTTGGAAATAATAATTATTTTATGTATTTAGTAGAGGGTCTACAGGGTCTCACTACACAGATCAGACTTATAGTGATCCTTTTTCAGCCTCCCAAGCGTTGATATTATGCGACACCAAGCCCAGTCTCAATTGTGGTCTCAGCAGGACTGGCAGGGCACATCAGGGAGATCAAACCTAGTCTGTGTCCGCCTAAACAGGTGCTTTAATCTGCTGAGCTATCTGGCTGGCCTCATTTTCTATGTGAGCTACTGAGTGTCTAGCAAGGAGTACCCTTCATTTAGTTGCCTATGGAATTGTTCATTATCTCCACTTGCACATTTAGAGTAGCATTCTTTAAAGTCTTGCAATACCTCCTCTAACATTTGCTGAATAAAATAGATCTGAGCAGATATCAGTGGTGCTCTTGGACAACTGTCTCCACTGGCACTATGTTTTCAGCTGCTCCAGCAGTGGCAGAAGATGCTATCTTTGGATTGAAAGATGAGGATCCATTGACTCAAGAGTTCATCTGCCAACTGGGCTTTAAGTTCTTCTCTGGCTTTTCAAATTTCTCAGGATTTCTTTTTTGGTTAGATGATGGAGACGGGGGCTGGAGAGATAGCTCAATGGAATAAGTGCTTCCCTGGCAAGTGCAAGGGACTGAGTTCAATCCCTAGTTCTGCAAAAAAAAAAAAAAAAAAAAGATGATGGAGAGGTATTTGGAGTTTCAGTCACTGCCCAGAGAGATCTTTAGGTTCCTGTAGACTCAGCTGTCAGATTACTATTATTATTTTTTTTTTTGGAAAAACCAGGGATTGAACTCAGGCCCTTGTGCTTGCTAGGCAAGCACTTATTCTACTGAGCCATCTCCTTGGCCCTCAGCTGTCACATCTTGGTTTTCATTATATTCTTTCCTTGGAGGTTGGGGCCTATTGTGCTACTGCAGGGCTAAGGTGCTCAGGGAGTTCTCAGAGGAAATGTGGAGCTCAGCTGTGATAGGCAAGGCCTCTCCTGTACCACAGACTCACCTCTGCTAGATGAGAATCACTTCCTGCCTCATCAAAACTGGAGAACTCCATGGACCAGCCAGATAGCTCAGAGACTAAAGCACTTGCTTAGGTAGACGCAGGAACTGGGTTCAATCTCTGGCATGCTGTGTCTGCCCTGCCCCTGGGGTACATTGAGGTGATGATTGAGACTGGGCGTGGTGGTGCATGTCTGTAATCCCAGTGCTTTGGAGGCTGAAAGCAGGAGAATCACTGAGTCCAACCTGTGTAGTGAGACTTTGTAGACCCTGAACTAAATCCAAAAAAAGGAAAAAAGAAAAAAAATAGTTGGAGAAATCCTATTTTCCATGGTTTTTCTTTAGGTAAAGTATCTGTTTACACTTTAAGGTAGGGCTGCTTTGTGTGGAAGTGGATCTGCTGCTTTCCCTTCAGCAGAGTCCCAGGTTGCCCTCGACTGTGCCCAGAGTAGGGGCTGCTTTCCAGCAGCTCTGGAGTTTGGAGCTGTATTTGTACAGCTCACGTGAACAATTCATTTGTTCACAGCTGTGGCCATAATCGAACAGCCTTTAATTAGTAAAGCCTTTACTTAAACTTAGTAAAAGGAGTGGAGCCTGCACAGATGTCTTGAGAGCACTGCTGGCTTTAATGGGTAATTCCAACATCCTTAAACCATAAGGATGCCTTTCCCACAGGAAGGTCTGGCAGCTGAGGTGGTACTATCAGGCATGAAACAGCTGGCACTTCTCTACTTGTTAGAGGTGTCAGCCACTCATGTTTTTACTGGCTTCTGTTTTTATTGTCATAGAAGATGATTCTTCTGTCCAAGCCTATGGTTAAAAATAGCAGTTCATTAGCAGGACAAAGAGCCTGAAGCTGGAACTGGAGCTTCCTATCAGAGGTATAGTATAAATTCTGACTAGGGGATTGAACTCAGGCCCTTGCACTTGCCAGGAAAGCACTTATTTCACTAAGCCATCTCTCCCTGGCTCCAGTGATTTCTTTCTTGTTTTTTAGTTCTGTGATGATTCTTTTTCTTCCTCTTCCTCCTCCTTTCTTCTTCTTCACCTCCTCATTCTTTCTTCTTCCTCTTCTTCTCTTCTTCCTTTCCCTCCTCCTCCTCTTCCTCCCCCACCCCCTCCTACTGATGATTTTTTTTTTTTTTTTTTTTTTTTTTTTCAGAACCAGGGGTTGAATTCAGGCCCTTGCACTTGTCAGGGAAGCACTTATTCTACCGAGTCATCTCCCTGGCCCCTCATTGATGATTTCTTAAACAGAGAGCTCTCCAACTTTTGAAAGGATACTGCCATGGTATTTTAGTTACTTTCTTGGCATTAGGACATACATACTACCCAACACCCATAGCTGAAAGCAGGAAAGTTATTTTGGCACATGTTTCAGAAATTCTAGTCCTTGTGTGTTTGGTTGGTTCCAGGTGAAATCAGCATAGTGGCATGTCTGGCAGAAGAAAGCGGCTTTTCTCATGGTGACCAGGAAGTGGAGTGAAGAGAGGAGCTCGGGAGGGCAGTGATACTCCCACTGACTCTCCCGTTCCCCAAAAACCCCACCTCCTAGCAGCCAGTCAGCTGCAGCACCCCATAATGCAGTCACCTTACAAAAGTCTCACCTCTGAGCACCAGAAGCCTTGGGGGAACATTAAGATCAAAAACCATACTACATAACCAAAAGGGGCATGTTTGAGAAGTTCCAGTCCTTGTGTGTTATATATTAGTGGTTACATTGTGTAAAATGATGTTACCAAGATCCAAAACAGAGTAGCAATCATTCCAACTCTTGTTACACAAATGACATCATCATCATGATTGTTGGTCTTCATCCCAAATTGATGTGGCACTTAAATTAATACATATCTGCTTTTGCCCCTTAGCACGCTCGAACAGGCTTGCTGTTGGAACTTGAAACAATGTCTTGTCATCACTGGAAGAGGCTGCTATAGAATGTTATTACTCCTGCTCCAACACAAGGATGCCACACACTGGTTAAATGTATCCAGGAATGTCACAGGTGAAGCAACCATGTTTTACTGTTATTTCCCACTAAGCAAACCATTCTTGTATGACTACACCTGTCTTCCAAGCTTTGAGCATACTGAAGGGAACACAAGTGTTGCAACAGACCCTCTAAGTGGGCTGTCAGCCACAAGCACCAGCCACTGTGGCCTGGGCAGGCCCAGTAAGAGCAGCTATGGAGACAGCTCAGTGGCACACTGGCTGTGCCAAGCTCAGTTTCCCTTCACAGAATGTGCTTTTCCCTTTGCAGTGGAGCTCAACTGGGGCTGTTTGATGAGAGTTGGATTCAGGGGCTGAAGTTGAGAAAAGGGGCAAACTTTCTGGGAACAATATACATCCACAGCAACTGAAAACCTACCCTTACCAGCCTGTGCCACTTTTCATGGTTGGAGTTAGGCTCTGTAGCCCTGATCAGTGGCCAGAGTGTTGCAGTGGGTGAGGGTACTGCTCAGGATAAAAGCTTTGACCCTTGGAAACCTCAGGGTGACAGCACAACACAGAGCCACAGCAGAGCCTGTTCCACCTCTTAAACATTAAAAAATTCATTTTGTGAGTAGTGGCTCAGTCATACAGCATGTAAAGGCAGAGAAGGCCAGGACTCAGGCACAGCATAACCACCACCATACAGTGTCTTCCTATAAGGGACTCACTTGTTAGTGCTAATGGTATGACAGGCTTAAAAGCAGCTCCTAAATCAAAATTTTTACATGCAAGTGGTTTTGGGGGGTGATAAGAGTATAATACATAGTCTTATCTTTCAATCATAGAAGACCATACTGCTCTTTCTTAGCTTTACTTGTTTATTCATCATGCAAACATTTACTTGGTATCTATTAATTGGTACTTCATCAGGACTGGAAACATAATAAAGCCTAGAACAGTGCTGGCCATGGTGCCACACGCCTGTCATACTGCTCTGGGAAGCTGAGGAGGATCCTAAGTCCAAATCTTGCCTGGGCAATTCAATGAGACTGTCTCAAAACAAAAAAATAAAAGTGGGCTGGGGAAGTAATTCAGTGTGAAGGTCCTGGATTTGAGTTCAACTGTCAGTATCACAAAAAAAACAAATGACCACAAACCAGAGATAGGTCCTCCCCTCATACATTAGAAAAGATCACTCCAAGAAAAGCAGAGCTGAAAATGTGACCTCGCCCAAGGCAGAAGACCAGATATTACTGGAGAGCAGAAGATAGAGACACAGATATGGAGGCTGGGCAGCACACAACTTCAGGGATGTGACTGGAACCACGGGCATTAAGAGATACTGATATTTACAGACAGGGCAGAGAATAACTATCTGCATTTGAGGAACTGGCTTGCTTTGCAGAGGACAAAACAGACATGGATAAGCTGGAGACTTAGAAGTTCCAAGCTGATAATGGAGGGAACTGTGGGTGTGGTGGTAATAAAGACAGACAGGAATGGCTTCCTGAGAAAACTTAATAGTAGGTAGATCCATGCATAGATTCTCAACAGCAACAGGTGAGTATGCCTGTTGGAACCAGCTCTGTGATTTAGAACTACACCTATGCAAGTAAATACCAGCATGTACCTGCAATTTACAACACTGGTTATCTTGCTTTCCTTATAAAACTTTTTTATTTTATAAATTATATACTGTTGGATTTTAACCAGTTAAGTTGTGCAAATAAACAAAAAATATGAAAATAGTGGGTTATCAGTCTTTTTTAAAAATACACCTAACAATCGCACTTTTTGCCCTGAACTGATGGGAGAGACACACCAAATCCACCTGAAGTTCAGCACTGTGCAGTAATGTTTTTTTCCTGCTCCTTCATTTTTCTTCAACAAGCTCATATGCTTGACCTTGCTGGGGTACTTCATCTAGAGGACCAAAAGTGTGTATAGCATTGATGGCAGTGCTTGGATTGATGTATGGCTGAATAAAGATGACTGCCTTGAATTTATTTCAACAGAAATAGCACTGATGTATATTCTTATGCACACTTCTTCTGTCACAAGGTGTGGTGTTGCACACTTGTAATCCCAGCACTTGGAAGTTTGAGGTAGGAGGATGACCATTCAGGCTAGCCCAAAATGCATAGTGATCCAGTTTCAAACAGGGCCAGGGAGATGGCTCAGTAGAATAAGCACTTCCCAGGCAAGCATAAGGGCCTGAGTTCAATCCCCAGTTCTGCCAAAAAAACAAAAGCAAAAACAAACCAAAGCATGGCCCGCCAGATGGCTTAGCAGCCTAAAGCACCTGGTTAGGTAGAGTGCAACAGCCAGGGTTCAATCCTTGGTGTGCTGTGCTGGCCCTGCCTCCGGGGCGCTGAGACATGGATTGAGACTGGGTGTGGTGGTGCATGCCTATAATCCCAGCTCTTGGGAGGCTGAAAACAGGAGAATCACTATGAGTCTGATCTGTGTAGTGAGAACCTGTACTAAATGCATTAAAAAAACCAAACCAAACAAAACTGCTGTCAACATGTTGAAAGCATCAAAAGACAAACAGTGCTTAAATGTGTGTAAAACAAAGTATTGTAAAAAGTGAGCCTTAGGAAATATAAAAGAAAAATGTAAAATATAGTTACTCAATTCTAGGAACAATGTATTCAGATCAACCTTTCACAAGTCCTAGTAAACCAAGCCAGGACACTTACTTGATTGGTGTTTACAGTTGATTTCCTTAGCATTAGAAAGAATCCTCCCTAAACAGCACCAGATGATAATGTGCTTCAAAATGATTTGGGAAACTGAGCAAGGTGGGCACATCTGTAGTTCCAGCTACTTGAGAGGCCCATGCAGGAGGATTACTAGTGTAGAAGGCCAGCCTGAACAGCAAAGCAAGAACTGTCTCAAGGGCTGGGGAAATAGCTCAGTGGTCTAAGTGCCTGCTGAGCTGGCCCAGAAAGAAAGAAAGGAAAGAAAGAACAATCTCAGAGGGAGAGGAAAAAAAAACAAACAACTAGGTAATTAATTGGTATTGCTTCCCCTGAACAACTGGGTAGAAATTTAAGTCCTTCATAACTTTTTAAATAAAAAGAATACCTATCACTTGTGTAAATAAAAATGTACAATGTTCATTTTCATAGACCAATTTATTTAGAATATTACAAATATTAAGAATAAAAGATTTATGCATTTCTTATTAACATAAAAGTTTAGCTAAATATAAACTTTGCACTAAAGTTTTGCAGTTGCACAATACCAACGAATACAGAAGCATTTTAAAACTATACAAAAATTTCAAATGGAAAATAATCTTATTTCAGTTTTATTATACATTAACATATAAAAAGTCTCATTTTATGAGACATCCAAAAGAATCAAAACATCTATAGCTATATCTTAAACCCCAAATTTGAAAACAAGTTATTATATCTTGACTTTATAATATTCTCTATTAAATCAAAGAAAATTCAAAATACATACTTTTTTTATTACAGGATTAACATTTTAGGCAGGTTTTCCTTAAAAAACAAAATAAAACAAAAAACCTCCAAACAAGCAAAAAACAAATCTTTTTCTGCAATTTATAACACTGGTAATTTTGCTTTCCTTATAAAACCCTTTTATTTATAAATTGTGTAATGTTGGATTTTAACCAGTAATCTGGTTGAAGTTGTGCAAATAAACAAAAAATATGAAAATAGTGTGTTTTCAGTCTTTTTTTTAAATATATCTAACAATCGTACTTTTTGCCCTGAACTGATGGGAGAGACATGCCAAATCTACCTGCAGAAGTTCAGCACTGTGCAGTACAGTTTTTTTTTCCTGCTCCTTCATTTTCCTTCAACAAACAACTTTTCTTTATAAATTATGATAAATTAAAATATTTATTATTATAAAATGCTTTATAGAACCATGTCACACTGCAAGTATATGTCACATATACTTCTAAAGTCCACATTTCCATCCATACTCCAGTGGCTTCCTTAAACTAGAGCTCCCCATGCCACCTGACTTGATCTCCTACAGACTGCAGTGGCAATGGGCTAGATTCACCAGAGCAGTCTTTTTCCAAGTGGAATCTGCACATTCACCACTATGCATAAAAGGCCATGTTTCTTCATGTTCTCTGTTGCAGTAGTTGTTTCCATGTTTTGGGTGGAATTCATGCACATTAAAAAAAGGCAAACATATTTTTCTGTGAAATTATATTAAGACATTTTAAGTTTAAAAATACTTGCCCATAAACTTATGTAACATAGATGATCCTACTGCATATGAACAACAGAAGAGAAATAAATATATGCTTGTCAACAATGCTGGTTTAAGAAGCAGTACAGTATATTAAATGCCTTATTTAGAGATTTAAAATTTCCTTCTTTCCCAGCAGTTTGGTGTTGGGAGCCTATACAAAGGAAAACAATTTATTGAAACCAGTATCTTATGCAGTTACAACAGCTCAATCTCGTGCTCAGTCTCTGTTGGTATTATTTGCTGCAAAGGCATGTAAGTTTCCCATCTGGCTCAGGCCACTCTGAATATGTGCAACGTGGATTTCTACATTATTCTGAAAGCAACTAAAAAAAAAAAATCATGTTAACTATTTTATTTCACAAAATAAGAATATTTATTCATTCATTCATTCATTTACTGGCACTGGGAATCAAATTTAGGTCCTTGTGCTTGCCAGGTAGGCACTGTGCCATTGAGTTATCTCTTCAGCCCTTAACAATTTTTTAAAAAGAATTGATTGTGCTCAGAAATACCTAGGAATAGTAACATCAGAGAAGTAATGAATTGTCTCTCATACATTAGTATAATTCTATTTCAGTGTCTTGGAAAAAGTACAGTATATGTAAAAGCAGCAAAGGAGCCACAGATCCTGGAAAGAGAGGATGAGCCTCTCCTTGCTGAGGAAGATTATTTCTAAGGTAACTTCCACATTAAGCAGTTAACTATCATGTTTCTCCAAATTCCTTTACATAGAAGAACCACATAAAATTTCTATTCTGATAATGAAAAGGTATAAATGAAAAGAACTTTTGAGGGGCCAGGGAAATAGCTTAGTAGAATAAGTGCTGCCTGGCAAGCAAGCACTAACAGCCTGAGTTCAATGCCCAGTTCTGCAGAAAAAAAAAAAAAGAAAGAACTTTTGAAATGTATTTAAAGGATACAAAGATATGAATGAAAATATGTAAAATTCTTAAAACTTGGCTGGCCAGATAGCTTAGTGGATTAAAGTGTCTGCTCAGGCAGGAAGCAGCTGCTGGGGTTTGATCCTTGGAAGCTGGCCCAGCCTTCAAGCCCCGCTGAAACAGTGATTGAGACTGGGTGTGGTAGCACATGCCTATAATCCCAGCACTTGGGAGGCTATAAACAGGAGAATCACTAGAGTTCAATCTGTGCAGTGAGACTCTAGACCCTGTCCTAAATACAAAACAAAAAACAAAATTAAACTTCTACTGCAAATCACTATGAACTTAATATAAAAATTATTGCAGGGCTGGGGAGATGGCTCCGTGGAGTAAGCACTTCCCTGGCAAGCACAAGGACCTGAGTTCAATTGTTCAATTCCTGGTTAGAAAAAAAAAAAGATATATATATATATATATATAGCAATGCCTGTATGACAAATACAACATCTTGAATTAGATTCCCAGTACCAAAAAAAAAGATTATAGAATATACATAATGAATTACCTGATATTAGAAGCATCTATTGTACTCTTGATATCATTCAATGAGTCTGTAAGTGATTTGAACTCAAAGGAATTCAGGTCTCCTCCCTCTGCTAGACACTAAAGGGAAAAAAATCTCAACTGTAATTGAATTACATAGGTCAATACAGACATAAAATACTTGAAAAAAATGTATGACTGTGATTTCTATAGTAACAAAATAGCATACTTTGCTTCATATTAAAATTAAGGAAGTTTTTCCCTGCCATTTACCTTAATTTGTAGTAGGATAGCTGTAAGTCTGGCGATTAAGTCTGTGAGGTTTTCATTTTCGACACAGAGCTGTCCAGCTGAGGAGTTTGCGAGCCGGACAATCTCCTGTGCCTCTTCCTCGCAGCGCCTCCGCAGGTCTGTGGGTTGATCGGCTGGCTGTAGCCCCTGATCTGGAGCCAGCTGAACATGGGGAAGGAAATGGAAAGGTATGTTAATCAGGCCTCTGTCACTTCTGAGGGTTAAATTCTGTTGTTTTAAACAAAACTAGCATCTGTACCTAACATAATTCTTTTGTCTTGTAAATTTTCTTCAAATGTATTTTATACTTTAAGAACTTGATTTAATTTCAAATGTCTAAAATGAATAAGAACAAAAAACTTCATAACTCATTTTGAGTTGAAGTATACTGGACAATTACTTGGTATAACATCCCTCATTGGTTTTGTCTCTGTCTCTCTCTCTTTTTTTTTTTTTTGGTGGAAACAGGGACTGAACTCAGGCTCTTGGTGCTTGCCAGGCAAGCACTTATTCTGCTGAGCCATCTCCGTGGCCCTCTTTCTTTCTTTTTAAAATGTATTTAGTACAGGGTATAGGGTCTCACTACACAGATCAAACTCACAGTGATCTTCCTGTTTTCAGCTTCCCAAGTACTGGGATTATAAGCATGTACCACCACGCCCAGTCTCAATCCCTGTCTCAGTGCACTTCAGGGGCAGGGCCTGGCATGGCACATGAGGGATTGAACCCTGGTCCCTGTGCCTGCCTAAGCAGGTCCTTTAGTCTGCTGAGCTACCTGGCTGGCTCCTAGGGTTTGTCTGTTTCCTCACACTGGATTTATGCATTTTTATAAGGAGTACTAAAAAAAGTGATACTGAGTTCTTCTCTGTGCTTCACTATTAGAAGGCACACAGATGGATAAAGGAACAAGAGAACCAGGCTGAGAGTTCAGTCATAACTGACCACTGCATATTCTTTCAGCTCAATTAAGTGGGTGGATAACAGTACTGATAGCAGATCTGGGACTTATGAAGTTAGTAAGACTAAAATGCTACCAGTTCCACAAAAAAAAAAAAAAAAAAAAAAAAAAAAAAAAAAAAAAAAAAAAAAAAAAAAAAAAAAAAAAAAAAAAAAAGACTAAAATGCCAATTGTTTAAGGTCTTCTATATCATAAATAAGAGGTAGTTTTACTATAAACACAGAACCTGCAAAGGCAGGAGCACTCTGAAGTTATCTCAGTAAGTTATTCATACTCTGCAGTACCAAATCCACATTTTAGCAGAGCTGCATGCCTGTGGTGCCTGTTCCTATGTGGGCACTGCCGATGTGCTGTTGCAATTGGAATGTGGACTCCATGACTGAGTCAGCTCTGGTACCATGTCACACAGCAGGGACTGTGGGCTGTCGGAGGGGAACTTATAGCTCTTTTGGGTAGAAATGCACTTCAGGGTCTGGGGAGATAGCTCAGTAAAATAAATGCTTGCCTGGCAAGCGCAAGGGCCTGAGTTCAATCTCCAGTTCTGAATTAAAAAAAAAAAAAAAAAAAAAAAAAAAAAAATCACTTCAGTAGTGATGGGAATGGGGCAATGTTCCAGCCTCATTTTTCCATTTACAATGGTAACATGAAAAAATACTGTGGCTAGGTGCCCAGCCTAGCCAGAGAATTCTCACCAGGACAACCCACCTTGTTCACAGATGCAAGATATTAGCAGATCTTCTGAAACAGATGCACAGCTCAGGAGGAAAAAAAAAAAAAGCTCTCCAAACAAGACAAAGAAAAACAGCTTTCATAGGCTGGGGAGATAGCTCAGTAGAACAAGCGCTTCCCTGGCAAGCACAAGGGCCTGAGTTTAATCCCTGGTTCAGCAAAAAAACAAAACAAAACCAAAAAAACCCCACAAAAACCAAAACCAAAACAAATGGGATTCGATTTTATTTTTAACTTTGGATGGTGATGGGGTAATCTATGACATGTTTTTAGACTTTGTCGTATGAACACAGGGTATTAAGACTTGAGAAGGTTCTGGGCTTGGTTCTTGAGTTGGAGGATTCTATCCCATTGGAGCTCTCAGAAAGCAATAGCTTTGTGTCTTTTGTTCCTGTGGGCTCGTGCCTAAGCTGTGCGTGTGGGTAGTTTGTGTGGATGAGATGGAGACGTGAAACTGAACTCTATTGAACTCTATTTCTGTAAATGCCCTTCAAATAATGGCTGTGTATGGAACTTGTATAATAAAAATATTCTCAGAAAAACAAAACAAAACAAAAACAAACAAACAAAAACCCCCCAGAAAAACATTCTCATTTTGAGGGGATTCTACTGAGAGGGAAAGAAATTGAAAACACTTGAAGAAAGCTCAGATTGAATATGGGACTGATTAAATCAGCCAGAACACATACCATAAAGAATTCCTCTTTAAACAGTGGAAGTGGACAGTTACTCTCAGCATTAGAAACATAACTGTTGGGCTGGCCAAACACCTCAGCAGATTAAAGCGCCAGTTTAGGCAGAGTGCAGCAGTGCCATGCTAGCCCTAGCCCCGGGATGATTGAGACTGGGTGTGGTGGTGCACACCTGTAATCCCAGCTCTTAGGAGGCTGAAAACAGGAGGATCACTATGAGTCCAATCTACCCGATCTATGTAGTGATACTAATGATACCCTGTAGACCTTATACTTGTTTAGTTTGTACTTTTTTTTTAGGGAAGGGTCTACAGGGTGTTCAGTGTCTACTAGATTGGACTTCTAGTGATCTGCCTATTTAGAGCCTCCCAACAGCTGGGATTACATGCTCGTACCCACCTGCTGTCTCAGGGTGGTCTGGGGGTGGGGCTGGCATGGCAGGCCTGGGGACTGAACCTGTGGCCCCTGTGCCTGCTTGCAGGCACTTTAATCTGCTGAGCTATTTGGCTGGCCCTTAGACTTTATACTAAATACATTTAAAAACAAAGAAAAAAGAAAAGAAAAGAAAAAAGACACAAGTTTTACAAAGAGGGCATTTTCTCAGAAGAATTTCTGAAGGCTTTTTTTTTCCATTTCTGCTGCTATTTCACCTACTAGATTTGGAACTGGGATTGACATTGGAAGATGGTTGACAACTCCCATCAGTATTTTTTTTTTTTGGAAGAACCAGGAATTGAACTCAGGCCCTTATGCTTGCCAGGGAAGTGCTTATTCCACTGAGCCATCTCCCTGGCCCCTCCATCAGTATTTTTTGATGGACTAACTTTGTTGACATGCTGGGGATTTATATTTGAGCTTGTGATTGCTAATCTGAAGAGCTACCATGATCCTTGGGTGGTGGCACCACTTGTTTTTTGGTTCTGTACATGCTGTAGCATTCCTGATAGTAAAGTGAAAGAATCATGCTGATCTATGGTACCTGTGAAATCAATTACTAAGCATGGAAGATTAACATTTACTGAAAGAATTTTAACAGACAATAGACCTGGTAGTAAGTTTCCTTTGGATATTAAGATATAAATAGCATAATTTTAATATATCAGTCATGATATATATAGTATTTAAAAATGTATGACCTCAACTCAGTTAAACTATTATATTTCTTTTTTTTTTTTTGTCTTTTTTGAGACAGGGTCTCACTATGCAGTTCAGGCTGGCCTTAAGCTCACTTTGTAGCTCAGGCTGGTCTCGAACTCACAACAATCCTCCTGCCTCAGCCTCGCGAGTGCTGGGATTACAGGCATGCGCCACCACGCCCAGCTAAACTATTATATTTCAAGGAATGAGTAACATTGACATTAAAATCACTACATTAAAAAAAAAATAATAAAATCACTACATTAAGGGGTTGCCAAAGGAAATATTTTGGTCTTCTAATTACACTAATTGAGGGATATGTTTAATTTGGATGGATGCAGATTGTCCATAAAGAGGGTTGGGGAAATAAGATAGTTCAGTGACATAAGCACCTGCCTGGCAAGCATAGGGTCCTAAGTTTGATCCCCAGTACCCCAAAAACAAAAGCATAACAAGGAAAAACACAAGATTAGTACATATAACAGATTGTCCATAAAGAACAGTTAACATATAAATTGTTAAGTAATAAATAAAAACCAAGATAGAATTAGAAAATCCATTGTAAGTCAGTACACTAAACAGCTATTGCTTTTCCAGTGTGAGGACTGCAGGTCCACAGATCTAATGTAGTTTAAGGAAGAAAAAATTTATATACAGTATGATCATAACTTTCTGAGAAAAAGCAACACATGCTTTTAAATACATGTTAAAAAGAAACTACAACAAAATATTGTCAACGGAATAGTAAAATTAAGAATTATTCTAGATTTTTTTTTTAAAAGTGTCTATGGAGAACTATATAATTTTTTCTTTTTGTCTTTTTCTTTTTGAGACAGGGTCTCGCTATGCAGTTCAGGCTGGCTTTTGTAGCTCAGGCTGGTCTTGAACTCACAACAATACTCTTGCCTCTGCCTCCCGAGTGCTGGGATTACAGGCATGCGCCACCATGCCCGGCCCCGAGAGCTATATAATTTTTAATTTGGCAATTGTGAATTGATAACTTACTGTGGATAAGGTGTTCTTTAACACCAATGTATGAAGAATTTAGAGTTATGTAAAAAATTCTTATAAAGATATTGGAATGCCTGCCTGGTTAGCACAAGGTCCTGAGTTTGATTCCTGGTACCACAAAACAATAAACAAAACATTAAAAAAAGACACTGATTACTTTGGATTTTCTAAAATGTGAAACAATAAGTTTATTATTTTATTTTATTTTATTTTATTGTCTTTTTGAGACAGGGTCTCACTATGCAGTTCAAGCTGTCCTTAAGCTCACTTTGTAGCTCAGGCTGGTCTCAAACTCATAACAATCCTGCCTCAGCCTCCTCAGTGCTGGGATTACAGGCATGCGACACCACGCCCGTGAAACAGTAAGTTTAAAATTAAAAAGGCATGGTATCTGGCTGGGCATGGTGGCACAAGCTTACAATCCCAGCATTTGGGAGGCTGAGACAGGTGGTTTGCCATGAGTTTGAGGACATCCTGGGTTACACAGTGAGTTCAAGGCCAGTCTGAACACAGAGACCCTGACTCAAAATACAAACAACCCCACCTACCCAAAATAGATGGTGGTGCATGCCTATAATCCCAGCACTCAGGAAGTGGAGGCAAGAGAATTATTGCTAGCATGAGACCACTGTGGGCTACATTATGAGTGTAAGGAAATTCATATAAATCACCTACCTCATAACAGTACTGTTGAACTTTATGCAAAACTTTGTTTAGGTCCTTATTCAGCTGTTCAAGCTCTAGAACAATTGTTGCATATCTCCGCTGAAATTCAATGCCAATGGGCATGGAATATGATTTCTGAGAAGAAAAAAAATCAGATTTTGATAAGGTTTTACTTTGTGTTTACAATGCAATTTCAATGGTCTAATGATATGACATATATAAAACAAGTTGAAAGTCGTTCACTTTACACTAATGCTATCATTCTGTATGTGACAATGCTTGCAGATTATTCTTCCGAGTTTCTTAATGCCTGGCATTTACTTTTTTTTTCTATATATTTAGTACAGGGCCTATAGGGTCTCACTATACAGAGTGGACTTGTAGTGATCCTCTTGTTTTCAGCTTCCCAAATGCTGAGATTATAGGTGCACATCACCACGCCCAGTCTCAACTGCTGTCTCAGTGTGCCCCGGGCGTGGGGCCAGACAGTATGCCAGGGATTGAACCCCCATCCCTAAGTCTGCCTAAGCAGGCACTTTAGTCTGCTGAGCTATCTGGCTGGCCCTGACTTTTTTTTTTTTGTGGAACTGGGGATTGAACTCAGGCCCTTGTGCTTGCCAGGGAAGTGCTTATTCTACTGAGCCATCTCCCCGGTCCTAAAATCATTTTCTTAGTCCTTTCAACTTTCATGTTTGCTTTTTTTTTTTTTTTTACTATCTTTATTTATTTTTTATTTTTTTATGTTTGCTATTTTTTAATATACAGTTGTCTAAAAATTGAATGCATTCTTTTGAAAGATTCTAGTTTAAATTCTATGGGTTTTTACTTAAAATTAGTGTAAGATTTAAAAGTATGAGTGCCAGAACATTCCCCCCCATATATATTACTATAAGGTTTAAAAGTATATTCAAATTCCTATACTATCAGCTGCTAGCTATGTAACTTTTATTTTATTTTATTTTTGCAGGACCAGGGATTGAACTCAGGTCCTTGCGCTTGCCAGGGAAGTGCTTATTCTACTGAGCTATCTCTCCGACCCTGCTATATAACATTTAAGCAAGTTTCTTAATCACTGAACTCAGTTTCTTCATCCACAAAATGAGAACAGCTACCTAATGGGACTACTGCAAAGATTAAATGAGATAACACAGTGCCTCCTATACAGAAAATGGTCAATTAGCCATGAATATTGCTTAGCAGCATAGTGCCTGGCTGGCAAGCCTGAGGTCGGGAGTTCGAGTCTCAGTACAAAAAAAAGAAAATGGCCAATAAATAGCAACTGTTTTTACTTTTTTTTTTTTTTTTTTTTTTTTTTTTTTTTTTTTTTTGTCTTTTTGAGACAGGGTCTCACTATGCAGTTCAGGCTGGCCTTAAGCTCACTTGGTAGCTCAGGCTGGTCTCGAACTCACAACAATCCTCCTGCCTCAGCCTCCCGAGTGCTGGGATTACAGGCATGCGCCACCACGCCCGGCTTGTTTTTACTATTACCACCATTCTATATATTTTTTTTCTATAAACACATGTATATACGCTTTAGTGACCTTGCCCTTCCCTTCTTTATAACAATAATTATACTCATCATTCCACCCTAGCTACAGAAACAGCCAATGAAACCTCTCCAATCAAGGCAAATTTAAGTACATTTTCCCTAAGGGTTTCTAAAGTGTATCAGCATGTGAGAAAGCAACATTACTCCTTTTGTTAAATTATGCAGATATGATCATTACATAAAGTAAGTTGAAACAGCACACTGTACTATGTACACACACACACACACACACACACACACACACACACACACACATAATTATGTTTTTTCAATTAAGGGGAGGCTTATTTTTTTGTTTTTGGTGCCAAGGACTGAACCCAGGGCTTCCAGCTTGCTAGGCAAACATTCTACCGCTGAGCCAAATCCCCAGCCCAATTTTTTGCTAGTTAACAAGTTTTAAGAAACCTGCTGGGGGAGATAGCTCAGTAGAATGGAATCACAATTAAGGAATAAAATATTCCTAGACTGTAGAAGACAGAAATACTTGTATGAGCCCCAAATTATAGAATGTTTTTTTTTTTGAGCTATTAGAAGCTTAAGACATGATGTAGTTGTGCTACATTATTTTACAGAAAAATGAGGCCTCTAAACTGAAATGTATTCATTTTGCAACTTTTTTTTTTCAGAGCTGGGGGATTGAACTCAGGCCTTTGGGCTTGCCAGGGAAGCACTTATTCAACTGAGATATCTCCCCAGCCCCTGTATTCATATTAAGAGCACATACTATTAAGAATGTGATGATAATCTGATGGTAACAGCTAAGCTCAGTGGACAAGATAGCCAACATGCTAGGTATTATCCTGAGTGTTTTTGTTTTGGTGGAACCAGGGATTGAACTCAGGCCCTTGAGCTTGCCAGGAAAGTGCTTATTCCACCGAACCATCTCTCCCTGGCCCCCCGAGTGTTATTTGTGATGTCACTGAATCATATGGCAACCTGAAATATACTGCTATTTCTTTTTTCCCCCCCATTTGATACAGGGTCTGGCAATGCAGTTCAGACTTATAGTAATCCTCCTGTCTCAGCCTCCCCAGTGCTGGGATTATAGGCATGTGCCACCATGCCTGCTTTCAATGGCCAGCACAGCATGGGGCTCTGAAGCTGGCAGGACATATGGTACTGGGGCTTGAACTCTAGTCCTTGAGCTTGCCAGGCAGGTGCTTAGACTACTGTGTTATCTCCCTGGCCCCTGAATGCTTAAATTTTTAAAATTTACAATAAGACACACTGCTATTAATCCTCATTTTGAACACACTCATCATTTTTATCAATTTATTTTTTTAAAATTTTATTTTAAAGAGGAAAATAATAAGAACAAAGATTTTTGCCAATTTCTGAGCAATGCTGGAAGTCTGCTTTCATGTCTCTATAAGGTATAATCAAAAATACGGTGAACACCGTGGTGTCCTGTTTTAATGAAAAACAGGCTCATAAACATACTATGATCCATTCTCATCTATCTTATTCATGGGATCTGGCACCATGTGACTTCTGGCTCCTTCCCAAAGTCATAATGACAAGAAAAGTAAAAGTTGTATATTGATTCAAGACATTGACGGGCCAGGGAGATGGCTCAGGAGAATAAGCAAGGGTCTGAGTTTGATCCCCGGTTCGCCCCCCGACCCCAATACACTGAGGCAGTGAGGATAGTGCAACTAAAGACTGGCATGAAGGAGAACTTCTAGAACTGCGTCAGAGAGTGACAAAAATAGGATAAGTGGGTTCACTGGCAAGTGCAAGGGCCTGAGTTCAATCCCCGGTTCCACAAAAAAAAGGGTAAGTGGGTTCAAAGCAAGGAAAGTATATGAGGTAGTATAAGAACAATGTATCTTTTACTGTAATACATTTAAAAAATTCTATTTATTTATCTAGCTGGCCCAGGGTCTAGCTACACAGTTCAGACTCATAATGATCCTCCTGTCTCAGGGATCACAGGTATACACCACCACACCCTATTTCAGGGCCAGCATGGCATGTAGTACTGGGGATTGAACCCAGATCCTTGTGCTTGTCAAGCAGACACTTAGACCACTAAGCTATCTCCCCAGTCCTGTAACACATTTTTAAAAGTATAAGCACTCACAGCATTTAAAAAAAATCATGTTACCTAGTATAGACGTATTGCTGAATATTTGACCAAGTCTCTTTTTACAGACTCTCTTTTAACAGACTAGTTTATTAAAATCAAGATCATTAAAGGCTCAGTAGCATCTCAGAATTCTTGTCAGAGTGTTACAAAAATATCTGCCCTAGTCAACATTTTGGGGAATTTTGGCAGGGAGGGGTAATGGAAACCAAACTTAGGACCACCTGCTTACTGGGGAGGCACTACACTGCTGAGCTATATCCCTAGCCAGTGTTCAACATTTTAATGAATTATTTAAGACATGCAAATCAGGTTATGAGTTCGAGGTTGGCTTGCACTATATAGTGACCCTGTCTCAAAAAAAACAAATAAGCAAAAAAAAAAGACACACAAAAGATTTACATATACATATCAACATATACAAAGGTGGTCACGCTTGGAATGCCTGTCATTCTGGTCTTCTAAATATGTACTTCTTGTCATGACATACCAACTATTACTATACTGTCTTTAAAATAAAAATTTTTAAAGGGTAATAAATGAAAAATAAGACACATAAAAAAGTCATAGGAAAGTCCTGCTACAAAGCTATATATGGATAGTTTTCTAAATATCTATGTAAATATATGTAAGTGCTAACTCCTATTTTTTTAAAAAAATTTTTCTTCATATTCTGTATTGAGTTTAATATCTCAATACTTGATGGAAAATACCTGTTCCATGTTATGCCTACGATGTCTGATATTTACACAAATAGTGTGAGTAAACTGAACTGCATAGGTTGCAGGGTAATAGTAAGCTTCTTTTCTGGAGAGTTAACAACCTAAGTTTGCAGATCAAAAATTAGAGAAAAGGAAAGGCTGCAAGGTCAGCCAACATTTTGGCCTTAGCTTTTCAAGGTCAGTGAAGACTCAGGACATACGAGAACCTGTAGTGTAACATCATGTAACTCAGTTGTGCCCCAAATTTTCTGATCAAGGAGATTATGGAGCCACAGAAGAATGTGATCGATGATGTATATAGTGTGCCTAAGGTGAGTCACATGGAGAGAAAACATTCTCTCAGGCTTTCACAGAGAGCAAATTGGTCAAGCAATGGCTGTGACTCATCCACATGGTTGACAATGACAAAGGATCTACAGAGTGAGGTACAGGGTTACAGGACAAACTGAGGGTACCTGACCTTATCTGATATAAAAGTTACATTTCTTGTTATATAGGCCATGCTTTATCTTGGCCTTAACCATCCAGCAGAAAAGTATAAAGAGGAGGTATGTAAAGTAAAGCCATATTAATATACTGAGCTGTGAATGGCTCAAGTCAACAACTTCTGTGGATAATCCACTATTGTGGACTGCTGAACTGTGTTGGATTGTTTTGCTGAATTCATGTACCTATAGTAGTTACATGCCAATGGAATATCCATCTCTGATAGGGCTAAACAAAAAAAAAGAGGATATAAAGGACCATTTTGTATTTGTATATACCGAATAGGATAGATATACGGCTACTTTTGCTTAACTCAATGAGAAGATTTGTACTAATAGTGTTTGGACATGATATCCTATTTGCTTCTTGTTTTATGGATAGCCACTAAGAAGATAACAATGTACAATGTATTGATTAAAATAAATATGAAATACACATACATGGATACACCTTTATATGTCTGATATACCTTACAATAAAAAGTTAATAAAAAATAAAGTAGAGAGATGGCTAAGATGTTAAATAACACAATGATACTACTACTGAACCATAAAAAACAAAAAGCAAAGCAAAACAAAACACCTAGGTAGGATGTGGTATGGAGGCAAACAGCTGTAATCCTAGGACTCTGGAAGGCTGAGGCAAGAGGAACACAAATTTGAGCCCAGCCTGGGTAACCCTGTCTCAAAATAAAAACATAAAAAATGGGATGGACTTTCTGTACTGCCCAGGCAGGGGTCCATATGGTGTTGTTCTTGATTCCCATCGTAACTTAAAGGGAAACTTCACAATGTCTGGAGCTCTTGATGTCCTGCAAATGAAGGAGGAGGACGTCCTAAAGTTCCTTGCTGCAGGAACCCACTTAAGGTGGCACCAACCTGGATTTCCAGATGGAGCAGTATATCTATAAAAGGAAAAGTGATGGAATCTACATCATAAACTTAAAGCGGACTTGGGAGAAGCTCCTTCTGGCAGCTCAAGCCATAGTGGCCATTGAAAACAGGCCAGCAGGCTGTGCTGAAGTTTGCTGCTGACACTGGAGCTACTCCTACTGTTGGCTGCTTCATTCCTGGAATCTTCACAAACCAGATCCTGGCAGCCTTTTGAGAGCCACGTCTTCTGGTGGTTACTGACTGCAGGGCTGACCACCAGCCCCTAACAGAGGCATCTTATGCCAATCTGCCAACCATTGCTCTGTGCAACACAGATTCTCTGTGCTATGTGGACATTGTCATCCCATCCAACAATAAGGGAGCTCACTCTGTGGTGAATTCACCACACATCAGTGTGGTGAATGCTGGCCTGGGAAGTACTGTGCAGGCGTGGCACTATCTCCTGTGAACACTCGTAGGAAGTCATGCCTGATCTCTACTTCTACAGGGATCCTGAAGAGATTGAAAAAGAAGAGCAGGCTGCTACTGAAAAGGTTGTGACCAAGGAGGAATTTCAGGGTGAATGGACTGCACCAGTTCACTGCTGCTCACCCTGAAGTCGCAGACTGGTCTGAGGGTGTGCAGGTGCCCTCTGTCCCCATTCAGCAGTTCCCTACTGAAGACCGGAGTGCTCAGCTGGCCACAAAAGATTGGTCTGCAGCCCCCCACTGCGCAGGCCACTGAGTGGGTAGGAACCACCATGGAGTGGTCTTGAACTGTTCTGCCAACGCTTAAGCAAAATGGGAATGAGGCTGATAGAAATAAAACAATTTCTAAGAAAAAAAAAAAAAATGGGATGGAGATGTAGATAGGTGCAAAAGCCCTAGGTCTCTAGTACTGCAAAAAAACCATCAGATTCAGTAACAATAGTAATCCTTTAGAACAATACATTGTTTTACACATACAATTAAAAAATTCACTTTTAAAAAAGGAAATATAACGACATTAAATTAAGTCTGCTTGAAAAAGATGAGATTTCAAACACAGACAAGGTATGATCAAAGTAATGGTTTTCTTGTGGTGAATGCAAACATTCTATTAAGATGTAGAGAACAAGAGAGGAAATAACAGCAGTTCAGTGTAAGTGTGGATTATCTTTTGTTTTTTCCTTTTTTGAGATGGTCTTGCAATGTAGGTCAGGTTGGCTGAACTTACTACATAGCTCTGGCTGGCCTCCACCTCATGGCAATCTCCTGTTTTAGCCTCCCAAGTGCTGGGACTATACTCACCTGGCTTGAAGGTTATTTCAAGTACTTCTAATACTTTGCTATTATGAAAAATGCTTCAGCAAAACACTTGTATGCATGCCTTTATGCATTTATGGTTACTTCTCTAGAATATTCTAGAATTTCTCCTATCAATATGGCCAGGTGTCTTCCAATCTAATTTTGATATACTGTCAAAGACTTTGTGGATGATTTACTCATTTGCACATAAAAATGCCTATTTCCCCACATCCTTACCAAAATAATTCATTAGCTTCTAATTTTTAGCTTTTTTACAGCAGTAGGGATTGAACCTAGAGTCTCCACACTGAGCTATATCCCTTTTATTTTTTATTTATTTTTACAATAGTGGGGACCGAATTTGGGACCCTGTGCTTGCCAGGAAGGCACTTATGCCACTGAGCTACATCCCTGGCCTTTATTATTTTTGAGACGGAATTTCACCAAATTGCCAAGTTGCCCAGATAGGCTCAAATATGTGATCATATCTTTGCCTCCCAGAGTGCTGTGATTACAGGTGTGTGATGTCTGCTGGCACTACTACATACATGCCTGCAAAATGACTCTTGGATATGTGACTAGCAAAAATAAAAACTAGCTAGGCTTGGTGGCACACACTATAATCCTAGTACTCTGGGAGGCAGAGGCAGGACATCTACTAGTTGTAGCTCAGCTTGGGGAGCTTAGTGAGACCCTGCTTCAAAATGAAAAATAAAAAGGGTTGGGGATGTAGCTATGTGTGAAGGCCTTCAATTCAACCCACTACAGTCAGTTGTTTGCACTCCTCAGACTCTTTGCTTATTGGCTTCTTTGTGTTTGATCTTCATTTTATTGTTCTGAGAGAACATCTTATATTTTAGAGTTTCTTGTGACATGGGGTGCAAATACTTAAGTCTCAATTTGTTCTTTTTGACTTTACTTACATGGTCATTCTAGCTGAGGGCATTTTTTACTTTAAGATAGGAAATTTATCAAATTTTCTCACTTCTGAATCTTGTAACGTGTTTAGAAAATGTTGGCATTCTTTAAATAAATGAACTATTTTACAGTCTTTATATCTTTTAGTAGTCTATGGAATGCAACTTTTTTTAAACCCCCAAGTACTGTAAATGATTTCCCTTCTAGTTTTAAGATTTAGTTATATGATGACCTGAGAGATATACACTTTGGAATGATTAAATCAGGCTAATATCTAACTCCTGACATTTTTGAAGTAAGAACTCCTCTCAGTAGTTTTCTTTTTGTGTATTTTAGGGAAGGGTCTACCAGGTGTTCAGGGTCTCACTACCAGATCATACTTGTAGTGATCCGCCTGTTTACCGTCTCCCAAGAGCTGGGATTATAGGTGCAAACCACCACGCCCAGTCTCAATTGCCATCTTAGTGCATCCTGGAGGTAGGGCCAGCATGGCAGGCCCTGGGATTGAACCCCTGGCCCCTGTACTTGCTTGCAGGCACTTTAATCTGCTGAACTATTTGGCTGGCCCTCTCAGCAGTTTTCCAGTGAAAAATACATTACTGACTACAATTATAATGCCACACATTTAGAACTTACCTATCCTAAACTGAAACTCTGCATGTTTTGATCAGTCCCTTCTTAACATTTCTTGTCTTCTTCCTGAATTAAGCTTAGGAGTTGTTATTTTCCTATATGTCCAGTATTTTTGTGTTCTTACTCATATATAATGAAGAAATGGGTAAGCTTCTATCAGTTTCCTGGTTTTTCTTTCTCTAGGTCTCTATGAGGCAAAGGCAACTATGAATATATATTGGTCCTCCCTTATCTGTAATTTCACTTCCTCAGATTTTAGTTACTTGTAGTTAAACACTGATTAAAAATATTAATGGGACAATCCTATAAATAAGCCATTCATAACTACTTAGGCAAGTGCAGGGACCAGGGTTCAATCACCAGTACCACCTGCTGTGACAGCCCCACCCTCAAATGTGCTGAGCCACCACCAAGTCTGGGCATGGTGGTGTATGTCTGTAATCCCAGAGCGGGGGGAGGGGGGGCGCTGAAAATAGGATTACTGCAAGTCTAAGTGAGACCCTGTACCAAATACATTAAAAAAATAAATAAATAAAAAGAAAAGAAATTTCAAATTGTGTAATGTCAGCAGAATGGGAAATTTCAAGGCCCTCCACTGGAATGGGACTACTGTCATTAGCTCCTTACAAGCCTTTTTGGCTGTAGGCAGCATTGGCAGTGCCGCAGCACGTGGTCTCCAGGACCACACACTTGGTCTAACATGGCATCATGCCTACCTATGCCATCTACTTACCATATCCACATAAGGAACATGAGCACAGAATAATGCACTTTGGTTTTTTCTGAGAGAGTCTTGCTATGCAGTTCAGGCTGGCCTTGAACTGTCAGTGATCTTCCTGCCTTTCCACTAGGGGACAAACTTGGGACTTTGTGTTTGTCAGGCAGGTAGTTATGCCACTTATCCCTAGCCCTAAGAACAGTGATCTCTTGAGAGAAGGTCCACACTCACATCATTATTATTAGAGTATATTGTTATAAATGTTCTTTTATTACTGATTGCTTTTAATATCTTACTATATTACTATACAAATATTATCACAGTACATATGTACAGGAAAAAGTGCAATACTCTCAGGTTTTAAGTATACTCTGGGAGTCATGGAATTTGTTCCCCATGTTTACAAAGGACTGTAATGAACCATGTCAACTACAGGATTGTGCTTCACAGTAGGAAAGCGGATAGCTGTCAGGCTGTGGGTTTCCTAAATGCTAGTATGACTCTCTAAGGTAAAACATCATGGCAGACTTTGGTGTTATATTTATGTTTTTAATGGAATAGTCTAACATACAAAGAGAAAAGCACACAAAGAGAAATGTACCTTTCAATGAGTTTCTACTCAGTAAAATATTTGAGCAAATGTAAACGATTGTACATGAATAAACACAGATTACTGTACACGAAAAAATAAGACATCCAATTTATTGGAGCAAAAATTAATATAAGACATGGTCTTATTAACATGCAAATAATTATTTTCAGGGAAGATTACTAGGTCTTGGATTCTATGTCATGGATAACTCTTAAAATCATTATGCTGAAAAAAAAAGGCAGAAAAAGACCATACTAGCACCTCTGGGGCCCTGACTCCACTTATCAATTTTTATTTTTGGAACTGGGAATAAAACTCAGGACCTTGTGCTCACCAGGCAGATACTGCACAGCTAAGCTACATAGCACTGGTCCCACTTGCTCATTTTTTTACTATAACCACTCTTGCCTTCCTTATTTGACTATTGTGATGTATCTTGTATATTAACAACTCCTATTTTAAAGTATGTCGTTTAGGATTCTTGTATCTATGTTCACAAATGACAGTGACTGTAATTATTCTGTTCCATAGTATACACACTCAGTTTTGGGGTCCCAGCTCAGCACATGGAAGGCTAGCTAATTCTTTTTCCTTGGCCTACCTCTGGATTCCAGTTTTGCTTTAATTTTCTAAGTCTTTTATCAACAGGTGCTTGTAGACTGCTGATGGTTTTGAAAAAAAAAAAAAATCAAGTTGTAAGTTTTTTTATTATAAGTCAAAAATAAGGTTCTTAAAATTCTCAACTTGACTTGACATGAAACAATTAAAAAACCTTCAAAGGGGCATTGAGAAAAACCAGGCTTCAACTAATTCTCTTTAAAAACCCTCCATCTCACTTCTGCACTTCATTATATTTGCCAACTCTGAGCCTACAGACCCTTTTAGGGCTTCAGTATGGAGCCTCTTGCAATCATGGTTTGTTTCACCTAACAACATGTCAGAAAATTATCTGAAATCTCACTTCATTAAACAAACTGTTTTACTTTTTATATTTTGCGTGAAATTGTAAAATGGTGGAAAAAAAAAAAAACACATGCTCAGTTTTTTTTTTTTTTTTTTTTTTTTTTTGTGGAATTGGGGATTGAACTCAAGCCCTTGCGCTGGCCAGGGAAGTGCTTATTCCACTGAGCTATCTCCCCAGCCTGTGCTCAGTTCTTAAACTACAATTTTTATTAAATCTTTAAAAACCTTGTAGCCACTTAAGAATTCATGTTAGGCTTTTGAATTTTATTTTTCTGTATTTAGAAAAGGGTCTACAGGTATTCAGGGTCTCACTACTAGATTGCACTTGTAGTGATGCATCCACCTGGTTACAGCCTCCCAAGAGCTGGGATTACAGCTGCACACCACCACACCCAGCCTTAACTGCCATCTCAGGGTGCCCTGGAGATGGGGCCAGCACAGCACATCTGGAGATCCAACTCCTGGCCCCTGCACCTCTTTGTAGCACTTCAGTCTGCTGAGCGATTTGGCTGGCCCTTGAATGTTTGGACCACAAAGAAATGAAAAATATTTGAAGAGATGAATATGCTTATCCCAATGAACATTATGCAACGCATAGGTAGACTGAAGTATCACATGGTACTCCCCAAGTGGAATGTATAAACATGTAAAATTTTTGTGTGTGGGTTAAAAGAACTTATCCTACAGATAAGATATGAATGCATAAAGTTATATGGACAAGGCTAGTTACTATAGCAGCATTTTAGTAAAACAGTGGAAAATAGCCCAAATATTCATTAATAAAATATTGCTTAAATTACGTTGCAATTGGGTTGGGGATACAGTGCAGCAGCATAGAGCTTATTCTGAGTTCGATTCTTAGCATCCAAAAAAAAAAAGCAAACATAATAATATTTATGAGGAAAAATTATAAAGAACTAGTTTTTTCATAAATAACTTCATAACATTTGTAACTTTATAAGAATTTTTTAATAAGAATTACTTTTTAATCATTAATAAAACAAATCAACCAAGTCAACCTTTTCTACAGAGAGCTCACATGACAAAGAAATCAAGCTAACTTCAAAAATAGGTATTTATGAAGCTCCAGTGGTATAATCAGTTAGTGCACATACTTTTGTAACAGAATATTTATTTGAAACTAAGTAAGACTAACTAAAAAAATAAAGAAAACTAAGTAAGACTAATTAGGTGAAAGCAAGCACAATACTCTTGAAATTCAGTGGAAAAAGTCCTTGCTAGTGCTATTGAAAAGGAGATACTTCAATTATGCATAAAGATAAGAGAGATGATTTAAGTCATCAGAAGAAACAGAAGTTGGGGAAATACTAAAAATCATAAAGAAGAGACACAGAATTTGGAAAGTGAGATAAGAATTAGAAAGCAAGGGGCCAGGGAGATGGCTCAATAGAATAAGTGCTTGCCTGGCAAGTGCAAGGGTCTGAGTTCAATCCCTGGTTCCACAAAAACAAACAAACAAACAAACAAACAAAAAAACCCAAAAAAACAAAAACAAACAAACAAACAAACAAACAAAAAAAAAGTAGCTCCCCACCACATGAAGGGGCTCCCAGCTAAAGAGCTAACAACCCCCAGAATTCTGGGGATAGGGACTCTGAGATTTCTGCCTTGGGGAGGGAAGAAAATTAAAAAAAGCAAATGTTGGAGAGGTTGTGGGGAAAAGGGAACACCTCTCCACTGCTGGTGGGAATGCAGACTGGTACAACCATTGTGGAGGTCAGTGTGGAGACTCCTCAAAAGAGTAGGACTAGAAATCCCATTCAAGCCGGCTATCCCCCTACTGGGAATTTTCCCAAAGGATCTGAAAACATTGTATCATAGTGATATATGTGTTCCTATGTTTATAGTAGTGCAGTGTGTGATAGCAAAATCTTGGAAACAACCAAGATGTCCATCACATGAGGAATGGTTGAAAAAGATATGGTATTTCTATATAATGGAGTATTACTCAGCTATTAAGAATAAGTTTGAAGCATTTATACTGAAGTGGATGCCACTTGAACATATACTCATAAGTGAAATAAACCAGACACACGTGTAAATATCGTAGTCTCCCTAGTATAACAAGCGAAAAGCAGAAATACAAAAGGAAACGTACAACAACTAAAATCAATTGAGTCAGATAAGGCAAAGTGAATGGCATATGCTGCAGGATACTAATCAGCTTTTCTTCTGGATGGTTAACAACCTAAGTTCACAAATCAGAGATGGAGAAATAGAAGAGCCACAAGGCCAGCCAACATTTTGGCCCTAAGCTTTCAAGGTCAGTAGAGACTCAGGACATAGGAGAACCTGTACTGCAACATCATGAAACTCAGTTGAGCTCCAAATTTTCTCAACAAGGAGATTATGGAGCCACAGAGGAAAGAGATTGAAGTTCTATAGTGTGGCTGGGGAGAGTCACATGGAGAGAAAAACTTTCTCTCAAGCTCTCACAGAGAGCAAACTGGTCAAGCATTGGCCGTGACACATCCACATGGAGGACACAAAGGATCTACAGAATAAGGTACAGGACTACAAGATAAACCCTGAGGGGACTTCACTGACCACATAAGAAACATAAAGTACATGTGTTGGTATATAAGTCTTGCTCTATCTAGGTCTTAACCATCCAGCAGAAAAGTATAAAAATGAAGTATATATAGCAGGGCCATAATATTAAGCTGAATTGTAAATGGCTATGGTTGACAACTTATTTGAATAACTCACTATTGTCGTGGAATGCTGGACTGTGTTGGATTGTGTTGTCGAGTTCAAGCACCTAAGTTAGTTGAATGACAACGGAGTGCCCATCTTTGACAGGTGTAGACAAAGAAAGGGGCATAGAAAGGCAAAATCATGATGTGTGTGTATAGACAGTACAGTTGGGATAGATAATGCTGTGCTCCTACATAATCCTATGAGAGGCAAGACTTGCACTAATGGTGGTTGGATAGGATATTATGTCGGCTTCTAGTACTATAGACAACCACTAGGAAAATAACAAGGCAGAAAGTATTCATTATTGAATATTTGATGTAATTCAGATATAAAAAAATAAGATACGCAAACAGCTACACTCTATTTACTGGTAAGAAACATACGGTATAATAATGTCTGTAAGTATAATATCATGTATGCACCTTATATGATACCAAAACATTATGAAAACAGTTTGCAGTGTATTAATTTATCAAATCTATCTTGTCAAGGTATCTTAAAACTGTCTCATTGATATTTGCACTTCAATAAAACAACAACAACAAAAAATTAAACTCCTTAACTCAAAAAAGAAAAAAAAGAATTAGAAAGCAGGGCCAGGGAGATGGCTCAGTGGAATAAGCTCTTCCTTGGCAAGCACAAAGGCCTGAGTTCAATCCACGGTTCCACAAAAATAAATAAATAAATAAAAATAAAAAAGAGAATTAGAAAGCAACTGGAAGGAAGAAAAGCATATGTATTTCTATATTTAAGATCTGCAGGAGCTGGGAGATGGCTCAGTAGAATAAGCGAGTGTCTGGCAAGCACAAGGGCCTAAGTTCAATTCCTGGTTCCACCACCACCAACAACAAAAAAAAATGTAATAGTAGTTATGTTATAACTAATGTTTTTTAAATCTTTGATTGACTATATTCATAATACTAATTTCATATTATGCTTAAATTAGCTGAATAGGATTGAGAAGCCTACCTTTCAGAGGCCATACTACTAAGTATCAGTGTAACTTTTTTTTTTTTTTAAAGACAAGGTCTTAAACTCACTATGTAGCCCAGGCTGACCTCAAACTCACAGCGACCCTCAGCCTGCTAAGTACTGAGATTATAGTTATGAGCCACAGTGCCTGACCACAAGAGCAGCATGATTCTTTTTTTTAAAGTAGTATTATTTTGACTGAAAACCACTTGATATTTTGGTCTTCAGTTTGCAATGCCATAAAATGAAGAAATCACATAAGATAAAAAGTCACAGTACTTTGCTCCCTGAGCCTATTACCAAGCCCTGCCTCACTTTCATCTTCAATTCAGCATTTTCAATCAACCTGAGATAGTATTTAAGGTAGAGTCTATTACCACCCTATAAATCCTTTAGCAAAATATCAATTCTTTATGATTCAAAGAGTTTCTTAGTGAATATTTTCCATAGTTTAAAAAACCCCTCTGATAATTCTCTCTTATGAATAGAACTGAATGCATTGTTTGGACTCACCAGTGAAATACAACATAAATTCTGCCAGGATAACTTAAAGATGACTATGCATATATTTGAATAAATATACAATATATATAACATATATAACATTTACATATAACATATAAATACATATTTGGTTTTGTGTAGTTCAGGCTGGCCTCGAGTTCACTATGTAGCTCAGGTTGGCCTCAAGCACACAGTGATCCTCCTGTCTCAGGGGCTTTATGATATGCTGTCATGCTCAGCTATATTTCTTTTTGTTTTTGTTTTCTTTTTTGGTGGAACTGGGGATTGAACTCAGGCCCTTTTGCTTGCTAGGTAAGCACTTACTCCCACTGAGCCATTTCTCTGGCTCCCCAAAAGGGCAGATAAATTTTTTTTTTGGAGGCCTCAGGATGCCTTCAGGGCAGGTCTGGGATCTGGGGATTGAACCATAGCATCCTGAGCCTGACTGATTAAGCAGGCACTTAACAACTGAGATAATGGGCAGGCCCCTATATTTCTTAATTTACTTATTCTAAAACTATTTTTATAATAACCTCCATTATAACTGCTATAGTCATATGCACCAGTCTTAAGAGATTCTACACTCAAGCAATTTATCAAAAGCCTCATGGGGCCAGGGAGATGGCTCAGTGGAATAAGCACTTCCCTGGCAAACACAAGGGCCTGAGTTCAATCCCTGGTTCTGAAAAAAAAAAAAAAAAAAAAAAAAAAAAGTCTCATCTATTCCTGACTCTTACTCAGTTGTCAAGTCAGTAGCAGGATGGAGTCCAGGAAACGCACTGCACTGCACTGCTCATTTATCTGCATGTGTTCAACAGAACAAGACCAGTGATAGCAAATGATGATTTAAAAATAACCTTTACCCGAAGGTTATTTTCCATTAAGATATTTAAAAACCACTAGATATAAGCCTTATCACTTAAAAAGTTGTAAGCAAACAAGGTGAATTTAAAAATAAGTAATAAATAAAAATCCTTACCAGTTTTTCTGCTTCTGTGTTCATTTCCCTTAATTTCTTGATATGTTCCTTTTTAATCATGAGAATTTTTGATAATTTAGTCTACAAAAAAGAAATGTTTTGGAATAAACAGGCATTTACGTATTTTAGTCAGGTACCACATTTCTGATATTTGAGCAGATGTTAGTGTCTCAATATAAACATAGCAATCATTTTACTTTATATATCTGATTAGTTGACAAGAAAATATTTTAAAATCCAAGGAGTCAACTTGAGCAAGTTTTATGACACAAACTAGGATAATGTGTGGACTATAAAAATAACTGCAAAGAATTGAAGCTCAAATTTAAAACTGTAAGTTTACACTCATCAAAAACCAAACAAAAAACTCTAAACCTAATTACTATTAGAATCGGCTAATGATCAAACCCATTATTTGGGAAATTGGAAAACAAAGCAAAAAAACCAAGAGAACAAAATCACACAATATTTATTTTGCATTTCCTATATAAACATTACCATTAGGTAAACAAAAAAGTGGTAAATTCTTAATTATTTCAATTCTTAAGCAAAGAAGGAATGACCTCAGGAAACTCATAGATGCCAATGACGTTTTTATAGGCTATTATGAAAGAGAAAAACTTAGATCGGCGACATAGCTCAGCAGACTAAGCACCTGCTTAGGCAAGTGCTGGGACCAGGGTTCCAACCCCAGCACCTCAAGCTGCACAGGCCTGGTCCCAGCACCCTCCTCAAACCCCCTGTCTCCACTGCACTGAGCAGCACACATCTATAACCCTAGGACTGGGAAGGCTGAAAACAAGAGGATCACTAGGAGTCTGGGCTGTGTAATGACGTCCCGTACCACAGATGTAAAAATAAATGAATGAATGAATGAATGAATAAATGAATGAGAGAAAAACTTATGTCCTGAGAAAGTCTTGAAAACAGTTGTTTATGATTCAGTGATAAAAGGGAATGAGATATCAAGCCATGAAAAGACATGGAGGGAGCTGGGTATGGTGGTGCACTCCAGCAATCGCGGCACTCAGAGGTTGAGGCAGAAGGATCTTAAGGGGCTAGTCTGGGTTACATGATGAGTTTAAGGCCAACCTACACTATGTGGCAAGACCCTGTCAAAAAAAAAAAGAGAAAAGGCATGGTAGCACATGCTTGTAATCTTAGGATTCAGGAGGAGTGCCTCAAGGCAGACTGTGCTACCTAGTGATTTCAAAGTCAGTGTGAACTACATAACAAGATCCTGTCTCAATGCCAACCCTCTCTCCAAAAGATGTGGAGGAAACTTAAATGTATATTAGTATTAGTATGAAAAATTAATATCCTGTATGATTCTAACTATATAACCATCTAGATAAGGGAAATTAGGGAGACAGTAAAAACATCAGTACTGGGCTGGAGAGATGGCTCAGCAGTCTAAGTGCTTGCCTGGCAAGCACAAGAACCTGAGTTTGATCCCTCATACCACATGCCATGCTGGCCTGAAACCATGCATGTCTGTAATCCTAGCATGAGGGCCAGGGAAATGGCTCAGTGGAATAAAGGCTTCCCTGGCAAGTGCAAGGGCCTGAGTTCAATCCCCGGTTCCACCAAAAAAAAAAAAAAAAAAAAAAAAACAGAAAGAAATGTAATCCCAGTGCTGGGGAGGCTGAGACAGGAGGATCACAAGTGTAAACCGCACAGAAAGGCCCTGTGTCTAAATGAAAGAGAGAGAGGAAGACAGAGAAAGAGAGACAAGAGACAGATAGACAGAGACAGATCAATCAGTGGTGCTGAGGGCTAGAGGGAAGGGATGAACTTTTGCTGGAATACAAAAGATTTTTAAGGCAGTGTAACTACTCTGTAGCATGTTACAATTACTGATAACTTTGTCCTAACCCTTTAAAATATGCAACACCATGAATGAGCTCTAATGAACACTATGTTATGAAGGTTTTTTTTTTTTTTTGGTGGTACCAGGGATTGAACTCAGGCCCTTGTGCTTGCCAGGGAAGCACTTATTCCACTGAGCCATCTCCCTGGTCCTCTAATGAACACTATGGCCTTTTGGTGATGATGCCTACCAGTGTCACTCCACCAGCTATATAACAAATGTCCTAGTCTGGTGGGGAATGTTGACAGTGGAGGGACTGTACCTGTGCTGGGGAGGGGGCATACAGAAAACATGTGCACCTTCCTCTTTCTATCAACCTAAAATTGTTCTATAAAAACAAGATTAAATTAAAAAGCAAGTGAACATGTAGGCATCAATCAATTCTTCAGATATACTACATTCATAATTAGATGTGCTACCCTACAGTTCTCTCTTTACCAGCCCTCTCTCCACAGAAGAGCATTCCCCATGTTCTATTTGTGAAAGGGATAAGTCTTGGCTCTTCCTATATTTTCAGTATTTCATATGTAAATATCTACCTTTGGGCTGCGTGTACTGGTGCACACCAGTAATTCCAGTACTCAGGAGGCTGAGGCAGGAGAAATGTCATTCATTAGAACCAGCCTAAGCTATATTGTAAGATCAAGGTCAGTCTGCATTACATGACACCCTGTCTCAAGGAAGAAAATATCTACCTTTGGAAGCCAAAAGACACAAGAAATTTTATACCATAAGAATAATTAGAAACATAGGATTAATACAGAATACTGTAGATATATATACAAATAGTAAAGACTTTTCTTCAAAATTGTATCAACTACCAAAAAGTAAACACTGAATATTTTAATGAATTATGTCATAAACATTTTTTTTTTTTTTTGCTAGTACTAGGCATTGAACTCAGAGCTTTCATACTATACTATATCCTCATACCTTTTTTATTTTGAGGTATGGTCTCATAAAGTCACTATATAATCCAAGGCTAGGTTCAAACTTGCGATACTCCTATCTTAGCCTATAGGTATGCACCACGCCTGGCATTTTTTTTTTTTTTTTTTTTTTT